>JANRMT010062837.1:3800838-3859654 GCA_026402145.1 Polypterus bichir lapradei
TCCTTTATAGTTGAAGCAAAAATGTAATATAGGTGACCTGATTATTGTTTTACATTACATCTCACTGTTTCCGGTATTCAGTGTCAAATCAATACAGACTATGTGTATAACAGCGGGTTGGCTGAAGTAACTGAAATGAGCATTGCTGATATTGAAAAAGCACTTAAAAAAGGAGAGTATAATAACAAAAAGAAAATCAGATATATGGCAGTTATTTCCTACTGTCTTTAATGAGAAAAGGAAGCCAATGTTTGCTTGCTGTGATAGAACTATTAAGTATCAAACATAAAACAGAAGTAATTTAGAGATTTTCGGTTATAGAGTAACTTTGAGGGTTTGGAGAATTGTTTAAAATATGTTATTACTGCTGTTATTACTAAGCATAATGGAAAAATATGTTTCATTATGTGTTGTGAAGGGGCGTGTTTAAGTAGAATAAGTTCATCTAATTTTGTTAATAAGGATTGTCTTTGATTTTCTTTTAAATAATGGCTGAGATTGCTCTGCAATGATTCCAAATAAACCCATATTTTTCAACAAACCTGAGGGAGCATGGCATATGAACAGCTCAATTCATAACAGCAAATGCTGACTAAAACAGGGAGAGCTAAACTTACAAATAATGAAAGATTTGGCATACACACATTACATTATATACTATACATGAACAATAAATTTACTAAGACAGTTATGACAGATTAAATGTCTTTGGTAAATAACTTGCCGTATGATCGAGTCAACTCCATGTTAGGCTGCAGATGCAGGAAACCTTAGTCACAAAGAAAAGATATACAGTAGATAATGCAGTAGGTCTTCCCTAACATAAGACAAGCTAATCAATCAAAAATATGAATAGGCTGATCCTGGAAGTGTTGTGCAAAAACAGAATGTGTTAAATACCTTCCTATTAGGGTGTCTTGTGTAATACAAATTAGTGTAAGAAAAATGAATAACCATTCTTTGCTTTTAAGTGGCAGTTTTGCTTTCTAATAAGATTTTTTTTGTAAACACATATGCAAATCATAATTGAATACTGAAATTCAATCTGACAGATCAAGTAAGGACAAACCTTTTCCTCTTGGCACTACATAGCCAAACCTCAGTTATCTATTTACAAGAATTAACTTCTATGGTGCACAAAAATATTCACCATTGTGCTAAATGAAAACCCATAATAAAACCACAAAACCACATAAAAACATCTTTCAAACTTATTCAAGAAAATGAAACAACAGTTAACAGGCAAAGTACTAAATGTAACACCAAAAAGTATGAAATTTGGTTTCCTGAAAATAACAGATGAGCTGACAAATTCTGTCTCCATGCAGCCTTTGATAGGAAAAAATCATTCTAGGACTGATGGGACAATAAGGGAGTCTTGGGACATGGAAGACAAGGGAAATTTGCCAGCTAAAAAAAAACACCATGAAAAATGAAGAATATAAATGATAAATATACACAGAAAGTGTTCAATCAGCTATTTCATTGAATAGGTTGTCTTGAGACTTACTAAACCAGCCTCAAACTGGAAGCCAAGCGTAGAGCTTGGCTTTCATGTAACCTTGGATGGATTTTAAATCCTCCCCTTGCCAATGAAACACTGAATCTTGAGTTAAGATATTGAGTTGGGTAAAAACTCATTGCCAAAAAAGACAAGTGGTCAAATGCACAGACAGAGTGGATCTTAAGGAATTACAGAAGAATAGAAACCACCCCAAATAAAATTGAGGCAACAACAATTCTTTTGTCTGCTTACCTTTTTTTACTTATTGTTTTCCTTAAAATCTATTCTACCCTTATATCTTCTGTAAATAAAGACAGTTTCTGCTATTTCTATTCCAAATTACACAGTGTCATTGACATCTTGGCCTGGGCACTGACTGTGTGAAGTTTGGGACCTACGTCCAACACATGTTAGGTTAACAGGCCACTTATGAATGAAAAGTTGTGCATGCTTGAGTATGCCTTGTTGTTTTTTGCCTGATTATTGAATGATTGGATCTGGCTTCCATGATCCATGGAATAAACAGGTTCATGAATGAATGAATGAATAAAAGATTCAGTATGTCAGATATCAGTATGTGATAGGAAAGGTTTATTTTTATGGCAAATATGTTTAATGAAACCTTGCAGAAGAAAGAGCCAGAATCTGCCGTCTTCTTATAACATTCTATGTCTATACAAATAAAGACTGTATTCCTATATTTTCTTTATCTGGAACACTTGGAGGACATCAATGTGACATTGAAGTTTGTGTGTCAGAGAGGGTGTAAATGTAAATTGCTAAAATACTTAAACTTTACATGACCTTGGAGATTTAATACTTTTGCCTTTTTCACTTTTTCAACACTCCTAATTTGTATTGTAAGGATGACTGAAGTTTTCTCTTTTAACAGTTAGACATTAGTACCTGGGTTAAAAAAAAATCTATTAAAGGCCCCGAAGGACTAGAGTCAAGAACTAATGAACCAGAAATCCTACTTAATTAGGTTAAAGTGAGTTAAAGGGTAAAAGCTTCAAAGACGTGCTAAATGATGTCCATTTCACAATTTACCACTACTAGATGAGTCATACAGTAAGTATCTGCTCAAAGTATGAGAGATTAGAATTTAGTGCTCATATTAAAGTTTTACTTCATGTGTTTTATATAAACAAAATTCTCTTACATTAGAAAGAAAGTGTCATTCTTCATATATGTCTACTGTATATAAAGTTAGAATTCTGACAGATCTTCTTGTTGCTAGTAACAGCTCAATTTTACTTGCTCAGTGGACCATAGTTATATAGCTGTAGTCATAATAATGAGTAATAATTTTGTTCTTAATTGTTTGCCCCATAGGAATATTTAATATCTATTGAGTTTGCCGTACTACGTTTAATGCCTTTGAACCACCTGTTATTCTATCTAGCAAATTATTAATGAATATAATAGAAAAACTGACATTTAGCAGTGGGGTGCAGCAAATATGATTGGCTAAGATTAGATAGTACTCATAATAGTGTTAGAAATTCACAGTTTATATTTCCAATAGGGTGGCAGAGTGTTTCAGCTGTTTTATGAATGATGGAAAAGGCAAAAACAATGACAACAACAACAAGGATATGAAGAGAAAAAAACACATTTTTAAAAAGATGAGATCGCCAGAAAAAAAAAAATCACTAGTCCAAGCTCAGTATGCAAATCAAACATTTTAGTTGCAAAATATATCGTACATGCAAAATTTCTCACTACCGAACTTTTTGCCAAAATGATTTATCACAGTATCCATAATCTTTGACACACAGGAACTTTGCAACATTAGCCATTATACTATTATGGAGATGACTTCACACATTTTGACTTGTTGTTTTGTTGTCAGGAGATTGTGATATAGAGGGTCCATGGCTTAGCAACCAGTGGTCAGTTTTTAAGTAAATAAATAACTACATAAATAGCTGGCTTGTTCTCTGTGGGTGTGCGTGCTCCAGGAGGTTGTGTGTGATCGAGATGCTGTGCACCTGCACTTCAGTGTGTGGTATGTTTTGATAACTTCATTAGTTCACAGTTGTGGCACTGCACCCACAGAAGCATATAAGGGGGAGTCAGACAAGAGGAGAAAGTAAAAGCTGGAACAAAGATAGAGGGCGAGAAAGAAAAAAGGTGAAGAAATTTGGTCAGCCAGTACACTGGAGTGGAGGCAAGTGGTCAGGGCCCCGTGGAGGAATGCACGATCGACGTTTGAGGGGTGGATTGATCCCCGCTGATAAACTGAGAGTTAGCAGGGATTGAGTGAAGTCTCCCTAGGGATTCAGAAGGCACCAATGTTTCGATGTGAGGAAGATAGGAGAAGGTGGCACGAAGAGTCATGGCAGAGGCAGTTGTGGCTAAAGTTGTAGATGGAAAGGGACCAAAGTTGCTGATGTCTCTGCTGACTGTAGGACCTGAAACAAGGTGAGCTGGGGAGACAATGAAGGAAGATGTGCTGGGTTGAAGGAGAGAGGAATATAAAGAATGGGGGTAAAACAGGTGAGAGGCAGGACTGCAATGGGAAGGAGGATGAATCCTGTTGCAGAGGAAAGAGAGTTGCAACACGGATGCCTCACGTCAGGGAATTTTATAAAGGAATCCTGACTTTGTTTTTACCGCTGGTTTTAAACTATTTATTGCCTTGGTTTTGTCCTTCACCATGAATACCTGGGTGATTATATTTATTGGATTATTTATTTATTTATTATGGGGAGGAGCACTGCAGTATTGGTACTGTTTCTTTGACTTTGTTTAATAAAAGCACCTTCACTTGAACATCCATTCATTGCTGATTATGTGCGTCCTCACTTCATGAGGCCCATCCTTAATAATAATAATAATTCATTACATTTATATAGCGCTTTTCTCAATACTCAAAGAGCTATCCACACAGATCCTTGGTTACATTATCGACTGTGTGGGTTCAAGAGGCTCCCAATATGATTTTGGGAGAGTGGAGCTAACCTGCTCCATCACAGAGGTAGCCTCCAAGAACAGAAAATGGCAGCACCCACAAAATCTAAAATGGCTGTGCAGTAATAACAAAAATGTAATATATAAAAAATAACATGTATAAAATTAAGCCAAAAGAAGTACAATATTGTATTTCACATCTCTGCATCTTTGCATGCAGAAACAAATTCTGGAATAACCGAAAGTCCATCTGTGAAGTTATGAGTCTCCGTGCTGAATCTAGACTTTGTTTTTTGTTATATGAATGAGCTAACTGATTAGCAGTATTGTATGACATCTTGGAGAATTGGTTTTGCAGTGACATCTCATGATTTTAGAGGCATTAGATCAGCATTAGAAGATATGGGGTGGACCAGCTTTCTAAAATGACACAATAGTCTGTAGTTAGTTGCTTTTGTGACTATTTCCTAACAAAACTGACTTAATCTATTGAAAGGTAAATCCTGGTCAAACTTTAAATTTTTTTATGTTAATAATGATAATCTAAACCAGTGGTTCCCAGTCTTTTTTACGGCCTGCTCCCCTAGAAAATGTCTGATTTATGTTCGCATTTCCTATAAAAGTAATATCACATTTTAAGATGAAGAAGTAAAATAAATATTAAACAAATTAAATTAGCTTTATAAACCTCAGTACTCTTGTAAATGTGTCCCGTGTGAAACTTAGACACTTGATTGATGATCTGGGTTTGGGGTATCCTGCAAATCATCAAGTGCTGTAAGGAAATGACACACTACCAATGATCGATGGGTCTGGGGAATTGGAGACCCTCATGAAGGTACACTGCTAAGCAATGCAATGCAGTCGATGAGCTTTGTCCCCACGATAAGACCTGCAATGCAGGTCAAAAATAGATACGCTGCACAGAGAGATGGGCCTAGTGTAAGCAGCAGGTGATGCATCTAATTCAAACCCCCTTGCCCCCCCCCCCCTTGGAAATAATGCCAATCAAAATACAAACTCATTGATGTTTCAATATTAGGGCTTGCACAGAAATCAACACTAGACCTCCTCCCACTCTATGGATCTTTGCAAAGTCCAAATTCCATTCTTTCAAAAAAGTTCACCTTTACAAACACCCTGCCCATATCAAGGAACCCGTGAAAACAAGTATTCACATGTGACAATTACTTGCGTAATGCTTGATTCTTTTCATATCATAGAACAGTAGCACCAACTAATTAATGACCTATGAATGAAGGCACCAATTGCACCACAAAAAAGTCAGACAATGCACTTTGTTCGATTTTGTTCAGTTGTGACATAGCCTTCCTCTTGGTTGCACTCCGTGAAATGCCAGATTGGGAACCCCTTGTCTAAACTAATGATGCACATATCAGCATATTTAACAGTGTAGCTGCATATCAAATTGTGTCTTTTTTGTCATCCTTTGAATCAAGTGAATAGTCATACGATAAAAAAAACAAATTTTAGTTAAATAAATATTAAAAATACTTATTTTCTGTCTGCATTGGGTTGGCACTCTGCCTGGGATTGTTTCCTGCCTTGTGCCCTGTGTTGGCTGGGATTGGCTCCAGCAGACCCCTGTGACCCTGTGTTTGGATTCAGCGGGTTGGAAAATGGATGGATGGATGGACTTATTTTCTGTAATAGAACTCTAGAAAGAAATGATAAAGCTGAAAATTATTTATCTCCATTTTATTTTCAGAGATGTTATTAAAATAATAACTTTCAGGGCCTCCATTTAATTTTCAACTCAATCACTCTCCAAGTGGAGTTTGTACTTACTCACCAAGTTTCTATGAGATTTTACCCAGTAATTTAGTTTTCTCCCACATTCCAAAAAATGCATGTAAGTTAGGTTAACTGGTGACATTTTTATATTATTATCTCATTCCCATTTTGCTATTCTTTTTGAATAAGGGCATTGCTATTTTGAGTGTTTTTAGATGGCTGCAGCCATGTTGTTGTTAGCATCTTGTAGAAGGTTTGTACTGCAAATTATAATTATCATTCAGTATATAATATAATATAATGAACTATAGTTTTTACTACAACTTAATAAAATAAATTACTATCTTTAAGGTCCATGCATCAGTCTTTTAACCTGTTAGTTCTATTCTGGGTTATTTATACGTTTAAGGCAGTGTTTCTCAAACTCAGTCCTGGAGACCCACTATGGCTGCAGGTTTTTGTTCCAACCAGATTTATATTCAGTGACAACAACTGATAACACTGATCTCATTTAATTAGCTGGAATTTTTTTCTCTTATTCTACATTCAGAAAAGCAGAGCAGCATTTTTTTTACATTTATAAGACATTTAGAAATATTTCTGCTTTTGCTATAGATTTAAATGCTTAACTCTCTTTTGTTGATTTCATTATATTTTGCCCTTTCTCTGTGCAGTTTGCCCCCTTTGTTGTATTTTATTAATGACAATTAAAAATTAAAAATCAAAGGCTGTAACTACTTTAGCATCACTAATTAGTAAATAATTAATTAATTAAACAATTAGAACACCTGGAAAAGCAGAATGAAAGTCAAGATGAATATACTGTTAAAAAGAAAAAAATACATTATTCCCATATAACTGCTTGGTACATTCTAATATCTTATATATAAACGTCTACACGTGGAAGTGTGTGTGTCTGTTCAGCCTGAAAGTGAGAGTTGGAGTCGGGGTAAGGGCTCCACATCCGAGGAAACTGAAAACTCACTTTGCCGCTAATAACACAAAAGAGGCCAGCACGTCTGCAAAACAAAACCTCAGAAGAAAGAGAAAGTCATTTAGACGTTAACATCAGGAAAATGGTATCCCTTTTACTTTTCCTCCTGCCGCTAATACACAAACGAGGCGAGCATGTCGGCAAAACAAATCCTCTTAGGATAGAGATGCCCAGAATAGTTCCTTTCAATTACCTGAGATCTCTACATTTCAGTTTTTATTCTGATGATTTCAATAGTTTCTAGGACCCTGGGCTTTATATAGCACGGGCTTACACGGCTAGTATATATATATATATTTTTAATCAAACTTAGTTTTCTAATTTCTATATTGTTCCCAAAACACAGAATCTGGGAAATAGCAGTTCACTTAATTAGCCTATGAGTTCAATTAAAAACAGCAACTGGTTTGAACAAAAACTGCAGCTATAGTAGGTCCCCAGGACAGAGTTTGGGAAACACTAGTCTAAGGCAATGAACCTAATTACAATGTAATCATCTTGTAGTTATTAAGTATGTACTGTATGTACTCTCTATATTCATTTATACATCCACCCATTTTCTGGGCTGCTTTGTTCCCATTTACAAAGTAATTGGGGTAGCTCATCCTGGCATCATTAGGCAAAAAGGTTGAAAACCGCACTAGACAATGGGTGAGTCCTGCACAGGCTATGCTATTCCTGCAAAATATATACTGTATACTGTAATGATATTCTAATTACAAAGAGTTAATATTGTGTACATTAATAGTACATTATACATGAATCCAAAAATGTGCCTACGAGAATATAGTTGAAGAGAAGTAACAGTTAAAGGTTGACCTTTTCCCTTTTTTCCTTGTATTTTTTACTGATAGTTTCTGATGTCTACTTCTGAGAAAGGCTGTGCTGTTCATCCAGTTGTGTAATATTTTTTAAAGAGTTCTCTTTTTCATGTGTTTGATGGCTGTGTAATTGAATATACATCAATAATCAATTTACAGAACAATAATAATTGCTTTGGAATCTAAGTATATATTTTGCAAAAGTGCTTAATGGCCACATTCTATGGAGAAGTAAAGGTCATATGAGGATCAGCCATCAGGACCAGTGTGTGATGGATATGCAATGCTTATATATTTTTTCCTAAAAGCAGCTTAAATCTGTCTAGTGCTGTTAGAAAGGCCAATTTCTTATCACTGTCTAGGATTCGTCTGTATAAGAAGAAAGCATTTAATCTGTCCCTGTCAGAATCTGTAGGTAATCCACAGAGAATAGATATACTATACAAAACATGCCATGAATGTTTTGCAGACACTGTCAGCTAGATACTCCAGGGCACCAAACAAACCGTTTCAATCCCAGAATCTCATTTTTAGGATATTTCTCTCTGAGGCCATCTAAATGGAGCATGGCAATTACATTTTATTTACCACACAGGCAGAATCACAGAGTGTCACAGATGGTTTCAGTCACAGTACTTTAAAATATAGCCATTGTGTCCTTCGAATTATTGATATGGTTTTCCTAAATCTTCATAGGAATTCACACAATCAATAAATAGGAAAAGTTTGATATAAATATTGCTTAAAAGCAGGATTTCAGAATACTGTATTTCAGAATACATCATGGATAACCAAATTCAAGTCTAACAGTAGCATCTATAGGGCATTAGAAATAATCAGGAGACAAATGTCTTGAACATTTCCTAATCAATATCTCTACCTGCTTCTGTGACTGTTGAAAGGCAGAGTTGGGGTTGTTAAGATTTAGGTCTGGTATTCCTGCTTGCAAATGTTATTGCTAAAATGGGTCTGACTTTATGACTGTGGGACACAATTTGCATTTTCTCTGTTTCTTTAAAGCTGCTTGGGGTAATAGTTCTCACAATTGTCCAATAAACACATTGTGCATGGAAAGACTGGGTGAGACTTTCAAATTATCTACCAGTTTTTAAATAATATTAACAATTTTAAAGTACAATAAGAGTATAGTATCCTATGAAAAAAATTAACATTATAATTAAAGTTCTGCCCTGCTAGATACAGTACAAGGAGGAACTCCTAAACTGGAAAACTTTTAACAGGATGTTTCAAAAGAAGATTTAAAAATCAAACTACAACATAAAACTACTGTCACAGGAGGCTGGGGTCCTTACCCAGCCGGGATGCCTGGAAGGACCGGGAGGTGGCATATACATCTTCCGGGCCATGAGGGGGCAACCGCCCTGAATCTGGAGAGGACCACGGGAGAGGAGCAAGGAGGTTCCAGCCCGTTGGGACCGGTGGCCACCACCAGGGGTCGACCCAAGCCTCATGGAGCCCAGGAAACATTTATTTCCACCACACTCGGGAAGATGGAGGAAGATCCTTCCAGGGATGCCAGAGTGCAAGGGCAGCACTTCCGCCACGCCAGGAAGTGCTGCCGGAAGGATGTCATCAGGCACCTGGATCACATCCGGGTGGAAATAAAAGGGGCTGCTTCTCTACAATCACGGAGCTAGAGTCGGGAGTGGGAGCAGGACAAAGCTCTCGTGAGGAGAGGAAAGGCAGCCACGGACATTGAGAGAGAGGCCCGTGAAGAGGGTGATTGGTGCTGGGAGCACTGTGTGTTGTGTGAGACTGTAATTTGTGCTTAATAAACGTGTCTTTTTTGGATAAAGATGTGGTCTCAGTCTGGTGGTGTCCGGGCATGTCTCACACTACACTGTGGTGTACAAAGTAAAACTAAAATTAACAGATAAACTTTGGGTTAAGCTTTCAAGGCTGAACAAGAAGTTGTTTAATAGATCTACATAAGGAAAAGTACGTCCTACCAGAAGCAGGAAATAAGTTACTCTGTGCTCACAAGAGAAAAAGATTGAATAATTAACATTTTGAGGCAGCAGTTGCAGCAAATGTGCAGCCTAAATGTGTTAAAGAGTATAGAAGGTTAAAGAACCTGAAAGAGTCGGGCTGCAATTTCACAGTTATGCCAGGTGACCTACAGTATGAATGAATGTGGAGATTAACCGAGAATGAGGGTGTTGGGTGACAATGGGAAAAAACTGATTGTTTTTGCAAGATGTGCAATTGAGATATGCAAGGACACAGTTGGAGAAAGCAAAAGGCATCAATCTTGAAGTTTAAAACAAAAGTCAGCAAACATGTATAATTGAACTAAAACAAAGGCAGGCAAAAAGTTTATATAGTATAATATTGAAAAGGAAAAACAAAAGGCAAAAGAAATGTAAGGAAAATATGTGAAAGAAATGTGATGACAGAAATTAAGAACCTTTTTTGGAGCAATTTGTTTTTGTTGTGGTATGACTTCCCTCCAGAGCGTGTAGGCTGTCAGCTTCTCGATTATGGAAAGACATATTATTAGTCACATTTAATTTGTACAAGGCTGGCCTAAGTTCACTTCAAACAAATTACTTTATTTCCCTTTTCATTGGGATGAATTCAGAAGAAAGGCAAAGACTTCTTCACACCTCTGTGTTTGATTAACCTGTACATTTATAATACTGTATATTCTTCACTTTGATTACAGTCTCTATTTCACTCTAGCAGCTGCCCTTTACTCCACAGAAAGCTTAAAATAGTCCGATCTCTCTGACAACTCTGACTACAGTCTTATATGGACTTCATGAACTATATGCTGCCATCTAGTAGGCTTAAGGCAAATAACTAGCCTTGAACCTAGTTGGGGTTCAGTTTCATATTTTGTGTGTATTTTGTCTAATTTTATGTCAGATATTTCTATTATATGTGTTTTTCCATTTGTATGTTGGAAAAGGGGAAGGGACTTAGTTATGTCCCTTGTTCTTTGTGGGTGGTCCCACAAGGGACAGGGCCACCTGCCCATCACTGCCAGGAATGGCCCTCCATCCTGTTTAAGGGAGGGCCTCCCATAGTTCCTTGTGGCTTATTGAATGCGCTGGGAGTGGAGAATGTATTGGTGAGTTTATGTGCTATAGATTTGCTTTGTGTTTGCTGTAATTTCGACCCTGTGCTCTGCTTTGGACTACATCTCTTGGATTCTGTTTTTAATACCATGCTTATTGATATTTTTGAACCTCTCCTTTGTTTTTTGACCACGATTTTTGGATTCTGTATTGGAACTTTGTTTACTGTGTATTGCCGTTTCAGGTATCTCCTTGTACTCCTCTGAGCTTTACTGCTTGCACAGAATTTGGGTAAAAATAAACCTTTTATTTTATCAAGATTTGTCTTGGCCCTTTTTGTTTCTAGTTGGGTCTATTTTGACGGTGTTCCTCGCCTCTAATGGCTAACCATGGAATTGATTTTGCAACTCTGCTTTTTGAATTCAGGCAACTTCATGACACTATCTTTCTTGATACTGTCCTTGAAAGGGCAATATAGGTTTAGTTCTCTGCTTTTGACACCATATGCTGCCATAAACATGTTTTTACTTATTATATTAGGAACCATAATTTTAAATTGGGTACTTACACTGTAGCATCACTGGAGAACCTGAACATATTCCTTATTCAACACATCTTAATGCTGATACTCTCAGTTATTTACTCGGGGCTGAAACTTTCTGCCAGGAGAAGATATGATCAGATGGCTTGCCATGGGACTGCTAGTTCAATCAGGATAATCCTCTTTGCCTTCTCAGACCATATGGCCACGTCAGGCCTTAAGGCTGTCTGAAAGACTTATGGAAAAATAATTTCCTACCCATGTCCACCCTTATTTCCCATTATTTTTCCATCTGCAGAAGGGTTTTTTTTTTGGTTTTCTTAGGAGGGTGGTGGCTTTTCATTTTCCCTGAAGAACTGGATGTATGAGACAGGTCTCCAGTGAGTCTGTAGCATTTTCCTTCTCTCCTACTCTAAGATGTGCTCTGAGGACCTGATCATGACAGTATCAGCATCTTCCCTGGTTTAATGCAGCTGTGTGCCAATGTGCCTCTCTCTCCACATAACTTGCACAGTGGGTCCTCCCACAGTATGCAAGTTTGCTGGTATTGTAAGGGTGTCATATACAGATTGGAAAAGGAAAGAAAGCAGGAAAAAGTCAATTTACCTCTCTTTTTGACCTTCAAAGAAAGAAATCTTCAGGTTCCCAGTCCATCTACAAGACTTATTGCCTTCTGGTTGTGTTCAACTTTCTTCGCTGACACACAGATTAGCATTGTGGCTTTTTTCTCTCTCTTTTCCCTATGCTGTTTAATCAAAGCTTTTAGATTTGTCTGGCAGGCTGGAGTACCTCTCACTATAGTATACAGTATTCTATGTAACACTCAAAATATCATTAAATATATTTGTTTATACTTATACTTTGTTATAACCAGATTTTTTTTTTCACAAGTATGGTTTGAGTGTTGCATATGTCAATACTGATTGTAATTGTACCACTGAAAAGGCAGAAGACCAACTCTGTAAAATCCACTAATATAAGATGTGTGTAGATGTTTCTGAACACTCACCAGAGGTCATGTCTTGAATCCCAAGTTACAAACTTCTTCCCACTTGAGTCTAGAGTGGGAGAAAGTGATGTCATCTCTGTTTGGTATGACACTCCAATGCAAATCAATGTTTAATGCTGACAGGCATCTGGATGGCCTGCACTTTGTGTGACACTTTGATAGACAGGGATGCTGGAAAGCATCTATTATCAATATGTAACTGTCTACAAAAGGGCTATTCCCCAGGAGGCATTTCCTTAAACTCCTTTTGAAATTTACAGATTCGATAACATGGATTTGCTTTTCACTAAAGCTTTAAATGCTTCTTATTATTTGATATTCACCTCATTTGAAGTTTAAAATCAAAACATGCAAGTATGAAGAAAGGATAGAAAGGTTATTCAGAAGGTTTGTAAATGTATAATGCAAATGCACATTTTTTAAAGAAAATAATCAATTATTAAATGAATATAAAAATGTGTCTAGGTTAGGGGGTGGAATTGCCAGGGATCCAGTTATACAATACTACCATATTACATTTAACAAATAAAACTGGTCTGCTGCAGTTTTCCAACCTGCATGTACAATACATTGCCAAACATCATGACATGCATGTGCAGCATGTAATGTTGGCATAACTGCACTATAACATTAGAGATTCAATGCTAAAAAATTTCTGGCTTTGAAGAGTGTTTAATATTGTGTCTAAGAGCGAGCTTTTGCCCTTGTATGTAGTGAAGGATAAAGAAGAATTTTTGCATAATGATCTTGCTAAATGACACTTAAGATTCTCTTACCGATTACTGAAAGAAAGACTTCTAATACCTCAGCCACTCACAAAAATCTTTGTTTCACAGAACTCTGCCTCTCCTACTGAACATGATCCCTGTGAGGCATCAGTGCAATTGTTCCCCTGTGTTGTCCTCTTTCTTAGCCTTTTGGTCTCTGGTGCTGATTGAAAATGACTAATAGAAATTGCGGACTGACAGCTTTCATTTGCAGTCAACTCGAGTTTCCTGAGACACTTGGATCCTGAGGTCTAACTTTGTAAAAGTATATGTGAAAAGAAAAAAAAAAAGAAGAAGCAGAAAAAAAATAAAACTAAAAAGAATAGTTTTCTTATTACACAGCTTCAATTCTATCATATGAGACTTAGACGGAAGAAGGTTTACCTTTTGATGGTGTCATTTTTGGTTGTCTAGGGGAAAACAGCATGCTTTGAATTGGTTGTATTTATCCAGTTGTTCTTCTTTTTTAGGTATTATTATTGATGTTTTAATTCTTTTAGAGACCTATTATTTATTATGAGTATTAATATTGTGATTAATATTATCATTTCTGCCAAATAGAGAAGACACATTTTGAAAAAAGAACACAGAAAATGCACTGAATTATATGGCACACACAGAAAATTCTGAAAAAGTCATCTTGATTTTGCCAGATGACTAAGTAATTCAAACATTTTTTGATGTTACATAACCATTTTTTGTTCCTATAATAAAGCATTTGACCATTTTAGGTATTTAGGAACTTATTCCTACACAGTAAAAACACATTTGTACACCATACTTTTGGAAAAAAAAAGTATAATTTGGCACATGTTGAGTCATAATTAACACAATCAATACACCAAATAGTGATATTCTAAAGAAAACACGAAAGGAGAACATCTAAGTTACAGTATACTAGCAAATGTCTTAAAAAGAGGAGAAGATTGAACATAACTAGAATTTCATATTACATACCACCCAGACATCCACAATCCTGAACTGTTCAAAACAGATTTGAGAACGGATGGATATAATTGTGATACATTGTCCTATACTGACCTTGAACAAGCTTTGCCTTATGAATTTAAGGGTATAGGAGAGAAGGAGCTAAGCCTTTATGCTATACTGTATATTTGTTTTTTTTTAGCAGATTATAAATTGCTCTTGATGAAATGTAAAAAGATTTTAAAAAATGCGCAGGACTGTAGGTAGCTGGTGTCTCTACCTGCATAAATAAAGAGAAATGGAACATCCTTAGATGTAATGTTTGTGCACTGAAATTATTTTGCAGTAATTAATCCATTCACAGATAGATAGAAGTCACTGATTTAAAAGGCATTGTCACGCATGCACGCTTAGGAGACAGTTGACAAAACCCACAGTGAGTAGACGGTCGAAAGATGGAGGGTTACAAAAGGGTACTAACCTTTCTCTCTCTTTTTCCACAGAAGCAAAGAAGAAAAAAAACACTGTATCACAGAGCCAAAATGGCAGACTTGTCTTTCCGTCCTTTCTTGATGACGTCACGAGCAAGTCAGAGCCAAGACGTCACTTCCCCCATTTAATTTCCTGTAGCCATTTTGTTTTTCTGTATAAATACCCCCCTATTTGCAATCTGATTTTGTCAAATGCTTGGATGAACCCTTATGCTTCAGCTTTATTTTGACCTGTCCGCTGGACATTATACGGGGCGGTTCCCCAAAACTTTATTTGACTGGCTGTCGAATTTTCTTTCAATTACAGCATATATATATATTATATTATATTATATTATATTATATATATATCCTGTAGCAGTAGGGGGCACTATCGCTCCCTTGAACCCTCAGGTACCATGTCAAACACCAGGTAAAAGTGCAATAATAATTATTTTTATTATTATAATAAAGTGCACCAAGCACCCTCCATTCTACACTACTCATAAATAAACAATAATCAATAAACAAATCCTCCAACTCCCAGACACTTAGCCACCCTTCCTCCCAGCTCAGCTCAGTGTCTTTTTATACCCCCTGACCCGGAGGTGTTCCTGCCCAACAGTCCACAAGTCCTTATCACTTCCGGGTCAGGGTAAAAGTCTTTCTCTTCAACCTGGAAGTACGTCAATTCTCCTGTTCACGTGACCAGGACGTACTTCCAGGTTATAGGGCACATAAGAGTCCACGAGCCTCCCTACAGCGACTCCCTGTGGTCCCCAAGGTATCCAGCTGGGCTGTGTAAAAAAACTACAAAGTCCATGAGGCCCTGCTGGAATTCGGGGCACGTCCATGCTGTCGGGAGAGTTCCTCCTGGCGGCCTGGGGATGAGGGCCGGGAACTCTCGCCGGACATCCATCACAATCCATACAATGCTCCACTCTCATTAGTATATGGCGTTTGATATTTTGAAATTTCAATATTATAATTTCAGGTCTAAAGCAATGGCCTGCCTATGAAGGGACTCTGGGAGGAAACCAAAGCATCTGGAGGAAACCCACGCAGACATGGGGAGAGGTTTGCTTGTTTGTTTTATAAATCATCTTAATTTAAAAAAGTATATGGATACTAGTCTGTGTTCTTTTTGGTCTCCCTTTTGGGACAGAGATGAAAGAATAAGTAAATAATTTCAACAAAATGGTTATTACTTGTTTCAGATTTATGACATTTATAATGACCAAATATGACAACAGTAAACAATCTGACCCTGCACGAACATCATTAAAATAGAAACAGTAAAAAAAAATTGAACAGTTAAAAGATGGGGGTAGACAATTGGGTAAGTAAAATCTATAATTGGACATCAGACAGAAAACTAAAGTACAGCTTCTGATCAATGAGGGATCAATGCATTTAAGAGTAAATCAGAATGACTTTATAGACATCAGTCTTAGAGCTAACATGCTACAGGGAAAGATTCACATTTGCATGTGTATATACTGTATATTATGCTAGTGATAGTAAAACTAGCTTTTAGAATAAAAGTGATAAAAACTTTACAATGAACACATTTGTAAAGTTTTGATAATGTTACAAAGAATATAAAGTATTAATCCATTCATGTTTGGTCCTGTGTTTCTTATCTGAGAATCACTGTTGCTGATTGTGTGAGCATTGAGGAAGATATAAACCATCTCAGAACACAATTTACAGTTTTCAGTTAATCTTTAATGCATATTTTTGGGATGGATGAGGAAACAGAGATGCCCATGTGGATACTGGTAGAGCAAGCTAACCCATATACAGTAAACAGGCAGTGATTTGAGCATAGTCTCTGGAACTGTAAGATCAGAATACACTGGCATTATAGCAAATTCTTTTAATGCACTTTGATAATGTTTCTATGTTGTTTATATGAAGTATCAGTCACACTTTATAACTACAAGTTTAAAAATTGCAAACTAATATTTGACTATACCAGCATACCTTGAATCTTTCTACCGCTGCTGAGATATAGTGTATCTACATCTGATAAGCAGTTGTAACTGAATGCTCATTCCCAACTTTATTAAGAAATAGGTAATTTCATAAACTGTGCTTAGTCTATAACTTGAACAAAAATGTGGTATTGGCAGTTTAATGCTGTCATCAGCTGAGAGGAAAGCACAATGTTGTGGTGCCAGCTGGGTCACCCCTTTTACTGAAATAATAACGTTAAGTAAAATAAGAAGTGCACAGTGGTGTAAAATGGAACAAAAGTTGGCTTCTGCTCTACATTATACTGATAAGGCTTTGAAGAGTGTTCAGGCTTCAGATTGGAGCTCCATTCAGAAGGTTGCTTACTCCCCAAATAGGATGCCTCATTCTGGAAGGGTCCTGCTGTTATAGTCCTTGTACTGAAGGGGTAGAGTCAGTTGCCTGCATTGGAGATTTTCTTGAAGCTGTGGGTGGAAAAGGAGACAAGATAATCAGTAACTTTGCCCCCTTGTGTCTCAGGGTGGTAGTGCTTATCTCTGACAAGCCCGGAAGAAGACCCTCTGATGTGCATGTGTGACAACGCACAGTGTCATAAGTATTATATATTAACTTATATTATATATATTATCTTTTGTTTATTTATTTAAATAAAAGATAGTGACCAACAGAGGGCATGTGTGATACCAAAAGACAACAATTAAAGTTAATTTATATTTAGCAAGCATTTCTAGATATGTTTATTGGAGGTCTCTTTCTTACAACTAAAGGTTAATCAACAGTTTGGCCCAACAATCAAGAGTTCCTTAAAGGCCTACTCTTTCACTGTTACTGTCCTTATCTCTGAAGTTTTCTCTTCAGTAGAGTTTTTGCCTTGTTCACGACTGATAGTGATCTATCCATTGCAGAGGCGGCCTTAGGGGTGTGCAGAACCTAGGGCTGACCAACCCCACGCGGGGCCAGTTATGTCAAAGGCTGTTACTAGTATGTGTGGACTGTATAAACTTGAGTGCAAATTTCATAAAAATAATGTTAACATACATCGGATTTTCTCATTACAGTATTCAGCTAAATTTCTACAAGATAACATGCAGACTTTATCAAAATATAACTGGAGAATACAACTTGACAAATCTGCTTGAACGGGACACGTGGACCTCAAAAGTGGGGCTCCCTTTGGTGCGGGGCCTGGGGCGGTTGTCCCACTTGCCCCCCCTTAAGTGCTACTCTTGAACGATTGTGTTGATGCCTTTTCAACTTCCTTCAGGGGGAGAGTGATTACAAAAAGCATTTCCATTTAAGTTCTCTTGCACCTTTTTAGGTGGAGATAAAAACTGAAAGACTTCTGGTGTACCTTCAGCAGAACAAACTGTGAGGCATCCTGAGTTCCTTACATTTTTATATGTGAAACATATGGTTTAGAGTAGTTGGTGTTGAGGATACCCAGCACTAGGACTCTATTCAGGTCCAATCAAGATCTGTTCAGAGCTGCATATGATTTAGATAGATAGATAGATAGATAGATAGATAGATAGATAGATAGATAGATAGATAGATAGATAGATAGATAGATAGATAGATAGATACTTTATTTATCCCAAGGGGAAATTCACATAATCTAGCAACAGTATACTGATACAAAAAAAAAAAAAAGTCAATTTCAATGTCTGTGTAAGTTTACCCGAGGATACTCTAGCCTTCCTCCCACATTCCAAAGGCACAGGAGTTATGTTTATTGTTTTTTCCAAACTGCCACAGGTAGAGCGAGTGTGTCCATAATTTACCTTATGAAGAATTGGTGCTTTGTTCACAGGTGGCACCTACCATGTGCTTGATGCTCATGGGATATGTTCTGGCATCCCATGATCTTAAAATTCAGATGATTGAGTGAATTGATTAGTGGACACATGCTTATTCATAATTTATTAGGAACACTGTGGGGAAGTGTTTGGTGATGCACATCTGCTGAATTCCGTGGTCCATAAGAGGTTTGCATGTTCTCCTCATATAAGTGTGGATTTGAATAACAAATATAAATTAACCCAGTATAACTGACAATGAGTGTGAAGAGTATGTTGAGTTATGGACTGCCAGCTCCATGCAGGATTGGCCATTGCTGTCTTAGCAATGGTGTCAGACTTGCCTTGTTCTTCCTGTGACTCTTAATTAGGCTAAGTGAATTTTAATATAGATTCATCACAAAATGAGTCACAGGTATAACTGTGTATAAAATTTAGATGTATTTATATTTATTATACAGCTATAAATGGTAAATACAATCTTGGTAAATATACATGAAAATTTTTACTACTGAGATTAATGGCCCAGCAATGACAAAAGTAAGGCTAAACAAAAAATGTTTAGCATCCATTGCATTAAGGTTTAAATTATCATGTTAATAATCTAGACAGGTAAGACAAGTAGGGCACACAACTGAAATCACTTTATGTGAAATTGAAAGACATGTGCCAGAGGCATTTCAAGTGAGAAATAAAGAATCTGGGAGGGGGAACTCACAACAGTGCACAAACTGGGCAGGGCATAACCAAGTAGAGCAAGTGGCTGCGGGGCTCTCCTACTCTATAACTTTCCTACAGATCAGGAGATCAGGCATCAGTGGAGGGAAGGTATATAAGTTAGTGAGCAGATTCTTCACCAACACTACTTTCATTTAAACTGTGGCATGCTGATGATTCAGGCAGACTTGCTGAGAAAAACATCAGTTCTAAAAGCAAGGTAAGAGTTACATGGTTTTGATTTTTCTGTTTAGCCAGGCAGCTGTTAAAGTATGTATTTGTAGATACATTCCAATGCATATTATTATTCTGAGGAGATACTACTAATGTGCATGGCTAAACTAAGTTGTAAATAGATAGCAAAGCACAGTTTCCCCATGAAATTCTTGCTCATGCTCGTGATTAGGAGGTCTTATTATTATTTCAGTGACAGGCTGTCAATGGTAGATATGCTTTTTATTTCTCGAGACAGGATTCTCTGGTTGTAAATCTGTGATTGGCTTATGCTTTGGTCTTGCTGTTTCAGAGAAAAACCTGACTAAGCAGGAGAATGGAGAGCAGTTTGTCATTCATTAAAAAAAAGAAAATCAGAACAACTATAGCAATAAAACACAGACAGCTACTTATGATGAATACTACTTAGAGTGAAATACATTTAAGTACCACTGTGCATGGATTTTAAGGACATAAAGAAGTGAGGTGACTAAATCACAGAGAATCGGATAATAAGATTTGAAAGCAAAGAGCTCTTTTTGGCTGTCGGTTAAAGATAAGTTGATCAAGTTGTGATTGTATCTGTACTTATCATTAAGAATTTTACAGCTTTATTCTGAATAACCCTCAACCAGTAGCTTTGGCATAGTTTTTATAATAGATAAAATGTTATTTAAATATCCTTAATAAATTATTTAACTAAATCTCATCCTGTAACAGGCTAAATGAGATTTCCTTGCTGTCCTCTTACCATAACTCATGTCATTATTGTAGAAAGTGTAAGGTTTGAACATAAAATTAATGAAACACAGATGCAAACTGCAGTTATTTACATGGGCAATAAAAAGTCAGTTGTTATTAATAATCAGGCACTGCTGAGCAATCATTACAGGAGATGAGTTAGGATAAATTATGTATAATATTCTGCGTACAATTAAGTAATATTTTCTGACTTTGAACTGCAACAGAATTAGTGAAAGCTTAATTAACACTTGGCTAGGAAGAAAAAAGGAAATTTGCTGCATAATGCTTGGCTCCAACTAAAAGTAGGTTGACTTTCTGGATTCAAGCATTTGCATTTACCAAGTGGCAGCTTTCCAAATGGTTGGGGGGTGGTGGGGGTGCTATTAGGCTCATTAAACAGCATTCAAGCTTTTAAATGTTGCCATTGGTAAACAGCAAATAGTAATGGAGCAGTTCTACATGGGCATTTATTCAGTCCCAATCTGTCTTGTAAGCAGGAAAGGCCAGTGGCAGCACAGGCAGGACAGCAGGATCACAGAAGGGGTATCCGCGTTCCACTTTTCCAACAGGTGGGAGGTCATAAGACAGGGGTCACACTAGGACATTGAGATTTTTTTTTTAGAAACGCTTGGAGAAAGAAAAGTCTACTCATTATAATTACTTCGTCAACATTTATCTCTATATATAATTCTCTATTTAAATAGATATTGATGCGAATCTCTCTGTATTTTTATTTGCATACATGTATTTATATATACGATTTATATGCACAAATGCATATACACATTCATGAAACATCTGAAGCCATTTAGAATCTAAACTGAATGAACACTGTAAATAAATGATTCCCATATTACCAGAGTGAATAATATACTGAAACCCAGTCAGCTTAGGTAAAGGTAAATGATGATTCATATTTATAATTTCAAAGCAGAAATTAATGACAAATCTAAAATTAAAGAAAAAAGCTAATTTTTCACTTCAGAATGAAATATATGAAAACAAGAGTGGCATTGGGATGGGTGCAATGAGTTTGGACAAATCAAAAAAACAAAACTGTTAAGTGAAACCGTAGGAAATATTTATTTTCTTTATCTTGTATCACAATGAACTAAAACACGCAATTTTTTGCTCTTACCCTCTGTTGAATTAGTTGTCCCGCCATTATCTGTATAGACTTTATATTTGTGTCCACATGGGTTCTCTGACAAGCCATATAACAGTAGGTTAACTGGCCACTCTAAATTTGCCTGGTGTAAGAAGGTGAAGTAAACATCGAAAATGCTTAGCTATAAGCAGAAACTGTAGGAGCTACTTAAGTACTGGAAATCATGAGCCACGTATTCGTCTTCTTGATGGTATTCCCTGGTGGCATTTCAGAGCATATATGTTGTTAGAAACTGTTATGCACCTTCAGCAGGTACCTCCGGGTCACAAGCATTTCACCCCTAAACCTATATGCTTTGTCTGAGCAGGGCAACGATGGTTAAGTTATCCCTTGCTTGCAAACCAGTTCCGACTATGAACTCTTGTTAGCCACAACCATCTTGAGCCTTTCCCAGCTGTTATGGTTATCTCCCCTGTGGCTTTGTTCAGGGATTTAGGTTTCAAACCGATCTTCTATAATAGAGCACTCATGTTGCCACAGTAGCTGACTTCGATAGGGAATAAGATTGATGCCATTCTTCGACTAGGGCTTCATTGATCAATGTAATTAATTGTAATTTTTTGACATGCTTTGTTGAGAAAAACAGTGCCTTTGTAAGACTATATTGAGCCGTAAGTTAAATGTGTGTGTTTTTACGCATGGCTATAAAAAACAAATTATACAAATAAATAGTATATCTACTTTTAAAAAATTTACCTGTTGGAAAACTTCCTACTAATATCAAAAAAAGTGCATGCCAAGTTAAACAGGTTCTCCAGGTTGACCTGGGATGGATATTTCATCTACAGCAGTGTCCTTGATGCTACCAGAAGAGATTCCATTCTTAAAATTCATTGTGCCATAGAGCTTCTTTAAAACAATGCCATGCAGGAACCATTTTTGGTTTCAGAAATAGCTTTTATTTATTTACATCTGTAAACGACTCCATACAGTATAAGTAACCATGAAGAGCTGGTAAGACTTTTGAAATAGATTTTTTAGAAGGACTCTTCCTGTATACAACAGCACAGGTTAAATCCAGGTTTTCTGAATCTGCTAATCTGGTAGCCTGTCATATATTAAAGATGTAAGCTTTTCTTTTACATATTAAGAAGTTTTTCAAAGGATAGAGAACCAATTTCAAATGCAGAGAACCCTTTCTTGAGTGGAATGGTGCTTTAACAAGCAATGGTTCTACGAGGAACCACACAACCAAATAAGGAACCATAAAATGGCATTAAAGAATCAGTATTTTTAAGAGTGTGTGGCATCCCACAATCTAGTAATGCAATATGTAGTTTTAGAAAATAATGGGTGGATTTTTAATATAAAATTCAAGTTTTTAATCAAATAATTTAAAATCATTTATGTATATGGAAACTGAATCAAGTAAGTTCAGCAGTGGGCTGGACTTCCATATAGAGGTAGTCCTTGGATTGTGCCAGATACTGTTCGGCTCCACTCAGCTCCAGCATCACAACTACCTGGATTGAAAAAACTGCAGTCAGAAACTTGATTGAAGGTTGTACTGTTATAGTATAAGTAACATAGTTAAAAATAAAACATACAATGCTAAAATGTATGTGAATTAAACATAGAAGTAGAAACTCCTCACCAAATGTTAATAAAGCTGTGTAAAGGTACGTTACTGATTCAGTCTAGTTTGTGGTTGGTATTACAGTTACTTTAGTGGGATTATTTAACAAATGTCTAAAAATGCAGAGATGCAGATAGAAAATATTACCTGCCTTATTTGTCCACTGCTACCCGGCTTGTTAAACATTTACAATGACCAAACATTTTTTGTGGTTTGCACAATGCTGTCAATAATTTTTAAAAAATATAAGTGTAACTTCTGTCCCTGCACATCTGACAGAGTCGATGAAAATGTCTGAATGTGTAAATGTGCGCTAGATTGCGTGGTGTCTTCCCCAGGACTGGATACCCCCTTTCTCCTTATGTTACAAAAAAGCAATCAACAAAACTGTGAATATTTTTTTCCAGCCTAGTTTTATACTGAATTTTTCAAACATCATTCCCATGCATTCACTAATACCTGTACGTAGAAAAATGATTACCTGAATATTTACAGGAAGGATAATGGTCTAAGAAAGCTCTCTTCTACTATATCTACACATTTTCCTGTACTGCAGAAAATTCTTCAGTTGCTTTAGCAAAAAAAGCAAATACTTCCATGGTTAAAGGGAATGTCTATTGCAGTTCACATACACACTTCACAAAGTACAGACTCCTGTCTAACAGTCTGTATCAAATAAAACTGCGTATGGTTTATGCCCTAAATACTTAGTGAAATCTCATTGTTTCTTTGCTGAACCAATATAATTTTTGCCCCATTCCAAGTAAATGTCACTCATGAAAGACTAACAAGGTGCTGCGGTTTAGATTAACCTTTAGATTACCTGTGGCATTTAATAGAATGGAATAAATGAATGATAAGCATGATTTTCAATGCACAGCAAATTCAGGATACATGCAAATTGCATTCAGGTCTGCGACAGAGTAGTTTTTCAACTAAAGATGGTTTTTACTTTGTGCCAGGACCAACCCGACACTACAATCCTGGAATTGATGTGTGGATTATTTCAATTAGAAGTGATGCTTTTACATATATTCAGTCATTTTTAAATGGTGAAAAGCTTAACATTTCTTATAATATTACATTTTTTGCTTGTGTTATCTTTGCACAAGTGTGTTTGTTTGCTGACCATGGGTCATTCTGCCTTGCGTTCCCACATTGGTTTTGAAAAGAGACTCCAGTTATCCTTGACCATGGAAAAGAAAGTTGAATGAACCCAAAAGTTTTCATCATCTATATATGACTGCCTAAGTTGATTATTAATGAACCTACTCAGTATCTAACGTAGCTTACAGTCTTCTTCTTTCGGCTGCTCCCATTAGGGGTCGCCACAGCAGATCACCTATTTCCATATTTTCCTTTCCTCTACATCTTGCTCTTTCACTCCTACCACCTGCATGCCCTCTTTCGCTATATCCATAAACCACCTCCTAGTCCTTCCGCTTTTCCTCTTGTCTGGTAGCTCCATCTCTAGCATCCTTCTCCCAATGTACCCAACTTTAAGTAGGCAATTGAAATGCACATTTTATTAAAAACTGCCTTCTGAGCCATCCAGCTATTACAAAATAAAGCTAATTAGAGGCAGGCAAGAGCCAAAACATATCCCTTCAACACTGGGCAGGAAAAAATCTCTTGGGAGAGTTGGTTTTCAGAAATATCTTTAAAATTGTTTAATTACATGCAACACTCTTATTTCAGTATTTAACAAATGCTGTAAGTATTACGTTATATGACACCTTGGCATAGTAATAATATTGGGTATAATGACTTGTCCAGATTCAGAGACTAAGCCATCAATGGATAGCAAAAGCGCTTGTTGTAACTTAAGCTGTTTACTAAACAAATACAGTCCAAATGGGTTTGTTTCCACACGAGGATGCTTTAATAAAAATGATCATTGTATTAACCATTAATTTCAGAGTTGGTTTGCAATTGGTTCACATGTATGTTTAATTATGCATGTCATTGTAAGGACAGTAATGAAACTTATATAGCCTAGCATAATTCCGTAAATGTTTAATCTCTCTTTAATTCACATAAGCCTTGTTGTTCCATCTCTGATAATAATGCCCTCTAGAACTTAGCTAGGCTCATTCCTAGATGCAGTTAAGCATTGAATGTAATTATAATAAACAAGCAAACAGGCCTTCAATGGATGTATAAATGCAAAAACTATAAAATCCCAAAGTACAGTTTAAAAGTACAGAAAAATGACCTCCTGTGTTCATGGTAATTATCTATTCATTACAAGCAAGAGAATGAGGGTGTAAATTGAATACTTAACTACATCAAATGCAAGAAAGAAATATTTCAATGCTTACCAATGAATGCTGAAGAAACTACCTTAAGGTAAATTATTCTTTTTGCTCCATTTTTTAAACTCTTCCTGGAATTCTAAGGCTGCTTTTTGTAGTACAAGACATCCCCTTCAGAAAGTTTATTTGATGTTTCTCTGCCACCTTATTCCTAATTGGTCCAAAGTAATTATTACTCAGTTCTTTTCAATAATGAGAGTAATGTACAAAACAAAACAAGCCCAAACAACATGTTAAAATAAAAAGAAACAATAAATAAAAAAGGCGGGCCAAGTCGGAGTGCACATATTTGTGTGTCTCAGGTAAGACTTTTACTCAAAAATTTTTAGAGCACAAGCTGAACGAAATCAATGATATCACCGCTGCCTGGCTGAGACATTACAAGGAAGGCATGGACAACACACATGATTCAAAGTTTGACTGTTAGCCTAGAACAGGGCTGGGCAAAGTCCAGGGGTCCTGGAGAGCCACAGTGGCTGCAGGTTTTTGTTCCAGCCCAGTTTCTTAATGAGAAGTCGATTATTGCTGATGAAGCACTTATTGCTTAAGTGACATTTTCATGCTTCATTTTAGTGGTCTCGCTTGTTAAGGATCTCCACCCTTAATTCAGTCAGTCATTTTCCAATCCGCTATATCCTAACACAGAGTCATGGGGGTCTGCTGGTGCCAGCCAGCACAGGGCGCAAGGCAGGAACAAACAAGGGAGCACACACACGCACATAGGGACAATTTAGGATTGCCAGTACACCTAATCTGCATGTCTTTGGACGGTGGAGGAAACCGGAGCACCCGGAGGAAACCCATGCAGACATGGGGAGAACATACAAGCTCCATGCAGAGAGGACCCAGGAAGCAAACCCAGGTCTCCTTACTGCGAGGCAGCAGCGCTACCACTGCGCCACCGTGCCGCCCTTCACCCTAATTGCTTATTTCAATCTTAAACTGCTGCATTCAGTGTTTTAATGGTTCCTTATTAGCAATAAGATGTAAAAGACAAAGCAGCCAGCAGTTCTCCAGCTAGCATCTGTGTGTGTGTTCATCATGCACTGTTTGATTCAATAAAACACTTAATAGAAAAATGTGACAGACTGAATATTATCCGTTTTAGGCTTTAAATCATTTGAATGATATCCTTGGAACGGAAAAAATCTACGATGTAAGAGTTTACATTGCGCAGACTAACAAATCATAAAATTAAATAAGGTCTGAAATTGGCAAGGATTGGTTTATAATTAAGCAAATGGGTTGGGATGAAAACCTGAAGCTACTGCTGCTCTCCAAGACCGACATTGCCCATCCCTGGCCTAGAAGGTTTAAAATTGTTACTGCCATTTAGTCATGTTAGTCAGTCATTCTCCACCCCGCTATATCCTAACACTGGGTCACAGGGAGAATTTCCCAGCCACCACAGGAACAAATCCCGGGCAGGGTGCCAGCCCACTGCAGGGCACACACACCCACACTAGGGACAATTTAGGATCACCAATGCACCTAACCTGCATGTCTTTGGACTGTGGGAGGAAACTGTAGCACCCGGAGGAAACCCACGCAGACACAGGGAGAACATGCAAACTCCACGCAAGGAGGACCCGGGAAGTGAACCTGAGTCTACTAACTGCGAGGCAGCAGCGCTACCCACTGTGCCACCATGCTGCCTACTGTCATTTATTATAAAGCTAATAGTTACATATTTATAGATCTATGAATATTTCTAGTAAAAGTTTTAAATAATCAGAGTTAAATCATTGCATCTTAACAGGGAAGCTTTCTCAACTACAGTCAAGGGAATGATGAAAAATGAAAAGCACACCCAATTGTAAAGTTGTCTCCTGAGACCGGATGAGATTCTGTGAACTGTCTGTGGAAAGTTAATTAAAAATTTCTAGTAAGCAGCGGTGAAATTCACTGCTACAAAGGGCTTCCTCTTAAAATACCTGCCCCCTGTTAATCCAGTCCACACACATTGAATGGCTGGTGTTCAACCGAAAGTGGAAGCAAAGCGAATTGAAAAAGAAACTGAACAAAGGACTTGACACTGAAAGAAAACAAATGGATTCAATTGCTGTTATCAATTCAAGAGCTTAGTAGAACAAGCTTAATGATTAATTTGTAATGAGTGTGGCGATGGAGTAGACAAGAAATGTTAACAGATTCATACATAGACCACTGTAGCTGCTTAACTTCAAGCATTTGAGAAGTGCTCCAGCCTGCTATGATGTCTTTCTCTTTTTTTTGACTATTGCCTCACTATATGGCATGACAGTAGAAAACAGAGTTTAGATAAACATTGTAGATTATGGATATATAACATATTAAAGCACTCTGACATGATATGTTTTCATTTTCATTTAGACAGAGATGTTAACTTCCTTTAGTTATTTGTTTAGATGTGCAGTCAGAAGGTGAATGGTGTGCCTTGTCCATGGTTCTACTGGTACCATTAGGCAAATTTGATGATTTGGGTGTTAAGAGTACCAAAACCTCCTTGTTATCAACTCTTTTAGTGGCAGTTCTTTTCACCTGCTTATAGAGTGTGACACACTGTTTATTTTGACTGTACATTTTGTATTTCATATTTTTATAAACATAGTTGGCAGCTCTTTAAACCTTACATCGACTCTGACACCGTTGTTGTAACTGAACAACAGAAAGCAGACATATTACCTGCGACAATGTATTGTTCAGTTTTACCACTAGGCCACTGATGATTTCAAATGCAAATGTAAAATCTGATTTTAAAGCAGATTTTGCAGCAAGTTATTTTTATTTTTAACACATGCTATGTGCTCTCTGTACATGCAACACAGATGTATATGTTGTGGCGATTGGCCAGGTAAGGGCCCCAGCCGGGATGCCTTCATAATAGAAGGACCGGCTGAGGGAGCATACACAGGACTTTATCTCCCCTGGATTGCCAGATGGCAACCCACTGTGTTGCAGTGATGCCTCAGATTTCCACAGGGCATAATGGGACTGGGAGTTTATAAACTCAGCCCTGTTTGGTTCCATGTGTGCTGCCAGCAGGTGCTGCGGGGACTGCAGAGCCCTACTTTATTGAGCTGTTTCCACCTCACTCAGAAGTGCTTCCAGACCATGTTAACGGACCACCGGAAATACTCTCAGGTGCAACATAAAAGAACCCTGCTGCCTTCATTTAGGGAGCCAGAGTCAGAAGGAAGGAGGACAAAGCTTGCCAGGAGGTATAGAGGAGCACAGAGAGAGATAAAGACAGAAAAGAAGGCCAAGGATTGCCATGTGCTGCTTGTGCTTTGGACTGTGACTGTTGTGGGGGAAACTCTTCTTCCCTGTATGAATTTAACACAATAAAATCTTTTTGTTCATTTTATACTGGTGTCTGAGCCTGTCTGTGTTGGGTTTGGGGAGCTGAAGCACCCTCTACAGTCCACTGTGTTTAACAGGAGTCTTTTTGGGAGAGTTTTTGGCTGTAGGCAGTCTATCATAGAAGCTTGCTGTCTGTCAGACCAGGTTAACAAGAGCATTATTGATCTTTGCTATTAAAATCATCACCCCTACTTTGAGCACTTCTTTCACGAGGAGTTGAATTTGTTTAGAAATGTGACACTCAGTGAGTTGTCTAATTGTTTCCACCCAATTTTAAGCAAAATTCACTCATGGTTGTCTCCAGATGTATAGTATATGTCTGGCTCTGCGAGGCTAATTGTAAAGTGATTACTGAGTAGAATATCCATTGAGCCAGTGTTTGTGTTCTTCATAGTAATACACGCTCCAAACACTATTTTTGTCCTGCAATTTTTTAATTAGTTTATACAATTCAGAATAAAGGCGAGCTGATGCCTATCCCAACAGCACTGGACTGGACAGAGGACATGCTGTTGATTCAGAAAACATTCACGCCACTTCATTTTCTGCACACTTTATTGTAATTTATATTTAAATTAACAAATTTGAAAATATTCAGTAACCAATTATGATAAAGTCAAAACATGTTTTCAAAAAGGTTTGCTAATTAATTAAAAATAAAAAATTAAAATTTCTCATTCATATAAGTATTCAGATCCTTTATTGTGGCTCTCCAAATTGTAATTAGATGCATCTTGTTTGCTTTAATGCTCCTTTAGATGTGACTAGAACTTGATTGGAGTCCACCTATGGGAAATTAAATTGACTGGGCATAGATAAGAAAGGCACAAACCTGGGCATTTAAGGTACCACAATTCACATGTGAGGACAAAAACCAAGCCTTGAAATCAAAGGAACTCTTTGTAGACCTTCATAATAAAACTGTGGTGAGGTATAGATCAAGGTAACACTATAAAACCATTTCTAAAACTCTGAGTGTGACCAGGAGCACAGTGACTTCAATATTTGTGAAATGGAGGAAGTTTGGAATCAGCAGGACTCTTCCTAAAGTTGGGCCTCTGGGCAAATTGAGCAGCCGGGTGAGAAGGACCTCATTCAGGGAGGTGACCAAGAACCCAATGGTTAATCTAAGAGAGCTTAAAAGTCCTCTGATGAGATGGGAGAACCTGTCAGAAGGTTCATTCCTTTAATTAAACACTTACAGTTGAGTGGCCAAACAGAAGCCACCCATGAGTAAAAGGCATATGATAGCACTTAAAGGACTCTAAGAGCATAAGGAAAAAGGTCTAATGAGATAAAAGCAGTTTCGGCAGAACTGCAAGCACCATGTCAGATGAAGACCAGGCACCGATCATCCCCTGCCTAATACCATTCTTATGATTAATCATGATGGTGGCAACCCAATGTTACAGGGTGCTTCTCAGTGGTAGAAATAGGGAGACTGGTCAGAATTAATGGAAGGATGAGTGCAAACAAGTACATAGAGGCCCTGGAAGAAAACCTTCTCCAGAGTATACGCAACCTCACAGTAGGGTGACAGTTCACCTTTCAGAGTGACAATGAACTGAAGCATACAGCCAAGACAATGCTGGAGTGGCTTCAAGACAGTCTTTAGCCAAAGTCCCATAGAACTCTCTGTGGAGAGACCTGAAGATGGAAATTTACAGACCCTTCCCATTCAATCTATCAGAGCTTGAAAGGATCTGCCAGGAGGAATGGGATCAACTGCCGAAATCCAGGAGTGCAACACTTGTACAGACTTACCCAAGTAGACCTAAACCTGTAATTGCTACCAAAAGGGCTTCTAAAAAGTGCAGAACTAGTCTTCTGAAAACTTCTACAAATGAGATATTTCAGTTTTTTTAATACATTTGCAAACGTTTCTGAAAATATTTTAACTTTATCTTGTGTTATTTTATAGACTGATGTGCAAAAGTAGCAATTATATACTTTTCAAATTAAATCTACAACAAAATAAAGTGTGCAGAAAGTGCACTTTCTGAATCTACTGCATATCTTTTAAATTTTTTCCTTTTTGATGTTTTGTCATGTTACACACTCTGCAGTTAGCGCTTTATTCCCCAGCACTCCAGCATTTCCAGTATGAGTAATACACAAGTTTGCAGGTTCTCCCTTTTTTTGTAGGTTTTATCTTCTCACATTCAACGTTGCGTGTGTCAGATTCTTAGGTGAATCCAGGTGGGACTAATTTGAATGAGTGTCAGTGTAATTGTGTCATAAACCTCAGATGGACTGAAACCCCATCTAGAGTTGGTTTCAATTTTGCCCCTCTAAAACAATATCAAATGAGTTCAATAAAAGGAAGACATCAGACGTCATGTGGTGTTTTAATTTCATAATATGGTCAACTAGTTTGTTTTTTGTGCTGTAATCTGCATTATTAAATGTGAAAATCTAAAAAAAAAAATTTCAAAGCTTTTGCAGTTATTTTGATGAATTCAGCAGAATGTATCTTATTATTTTTTTGCTTTTGTGTTAAGTATGCATTTCTCCATGTGCCAGTTACAGTTAAAGTTTTGATTTATTGCAGAGTTTTCCTTTGTGCCTGTATCCTCGTGCTAGCTGATCAAGTAAGGCATTAATACAAGAAAGCTTCCACCATTAATTTAATCTGTGCTGATTATATGAATATTGTGTAGAATATTATGATATAAATCATTAAATTGGAGTATTTCTGCTCACATTATGCTTATCCCCTAAAACATGCTAGTACTGATCATTTTTCCATAGATTTTTGTAACTTTTTAAACAGTGAACATTGAAAAATATATGACTTCTAACACCTTTATAGTTTGCTGCCTATTCCAGTGTGTTTTCCTATTTGTTTCATATATATACACATATACAATGTATATTAACTAGTTGAGACATTAGTGGGTAATCAATTATTCTTGACCAAATTAATACTTTAAAAACAAATATCTTTATATGTTCAAGCTAAGTATTTAGTTAATTTAGAATAAATGCACATTAAAATGATTCTTAGCACGAGCTAAATATTCAAAGAGCAAATAATAAAAGACACTTCTCAAAGTTGTACCTACCAGAGGTTATTAAACTTTATAAAATGAAAGCATGCTTCTATTCTTTTTCTCTTTTGTCTAAGGTTTTTTAATTTTTCAGTATTGTCATTAAAGTAAAACTGTTATGTGTGGCTTAGTTTACCAACATACTTTGATGTCTCTTCCTGGATTGTGTTCTGCTTTGTGCCTTCTGCTGCTTTGATGGACTAATTCTCAGCAGCTCCAAATTCAAATAAACAGGTTGAGAAAATATTTGGATGAATACTTTGGTTAACTCTTTCATGGCCGGCTCCTACTACTGCCATTTCATGCCCGTGCTTGAATAAGCATCATATGATGTTGTTTCCAAAATCACTTGAACCAGTCCACAATGGTTTAGCTTTACAGATACTTTCACATATACATTCAAGTATTCTTTACACATCCTTTTACACACTATCAATATGTTATGTAGACTTTATTTTATAAAGTACTAGGGGGCTCTGTCCCCTGCTCGCTTTGCTCTCCAACCCCTGGGCGTGCGCTATGTGCTAGCTTCTTCGCGGATCTGACACTCACGTATGGGGAAGAATATGTACAATTTAAACAGATTGTTATTTTCATGGGAATTGCTACATATGCATAATAGAAGTAACTATTTTACATTACAGCGAGTAATTAACCATAGTAAAAAACTTGGGGGCTCCGCCAACTCCCATATTTGGTTAATCGGATATACAATTTTAAAAGCTTCTTTTTTTCTTTGGAATTGTTTCAATTTCATTATTTGCACTTTTACTTTAAAGCTTCAGTAAAAACAATATTTGGAATTGCCTTTTCTTTAAGATCGCATTTAATTTTGATTCTGTTTTTGGGCTTACATCATGAAAATGCAACGTATAACTGCCCATAAGTGAATATCATTTCTTTTTCTCTAATAAATAATCAGACTTTTTTGAATGTTTGTCCCTGTGATTTGCTAATATACTACATTACCTTTCTTTTCGCCTGTTAAAATTTGCATCGCTTCTCCTTGATCATAAACATACACCTGACCAAATTGTGGCTTCTTCAGAATTAAACTTGTCATTGCTTTAATTGTTGAGGGACCACAGATTCTCATAGCGTATGGTCCATTATTGTGTAAATCTATGTTTCGAGCATTGAATGATGCGAAGACTAAAAGATTATTGTAGACTCATATATTTTGCCTGTAGTGTTTGTGGATTCTGCGGTGGGCTGGCGCCCTACCCAGGATTTGTTCCTGACTTGCGCCTTTTGCTGGCTGGGATTGGCTCCAGCAGACCCCTGCGACCCTGTATTCGGATTTAGTGGGTTTTGAATTGACTGACTGACTGACTTTTTGTGGATTTCACTTTCCCCAAACATCAAATCTTTTAATTCTTGTGCATATGCCTCCTCATTGTGTAGAAACACTACTTTTCCCTGATGGCAACACAAAGTAGACGATCTACAAGTCTCTGACTTAAACTTCAAAGCCTTACAATATTTCCATACTTCTGACATATCACATATTTCCAAATATTCATGGTCTTATTTGAAAATGGTTGTAAGTAGTGCGTGACTTGCAAAAATCACATGTTCCACGTCCCCGCGAGATGGTCCTGGGACAATCTCTTGGCATCAAGTCTCATGTTTAAGGTCCCCACAAGATACTCTGTGGCCAATCTCTTTTATCTCGCGGGTCTTTTAAGTGTCTTCAGAGAAGATCACATCTCGTCTCCCTGGTCTCCCTTCCAAGATTTTTTTTATATTAGAGAGGTAATAAAACGTAATAAATTGAAAGAAAATTATGTTTCATGTTGTGTTAGAGGTATTCGTTACGTTACATGTTTTCATTCTGTTTGGCTTTGAAATTAATACACAAATACTTTTTAAATTTACACTTTTACTGTAAAACTTCAGTAAAAACAATTTTTTGACTAAACTTTTCATCAACATTGCATCAAATTTTGATTCTGTGTTTGAACTTACATTGTGATAATGCAATGTATAACTGCCTGTGAGTGAATATCATTTTTTTCTCTCTAATAAATAAACCGACTTTTTCAAACATTTGTCCCTGTGATTTGTTAATAGTCATAGCAAAAGTTATTGTAATGGGAAACTGTAAACGTTTTAATACAAATGGCATATCAAGATCTCCTTAGGTATCTAATGTTATCCGTGGAAGATTTACTGCATTAACTTTTTTGTTGCTTGTTAAAATTTTACATGCCATTGCTGTGTAACCAATCGACAATTTTCGCGTTAATTCATTTGACTTCATCGTTTCTCGGTGCTAGGATTGCCTGTGTACTCATTTCTTCTATTAATAACCCTTTGGGATGAAATTCATCAATAAGATTTGTTAATAAGTTTTCTTTTATTGGGAACTTAAAGTGATGAAAACGTAAAAATTTATAAGAGCTGAGGCACAGGAACTGTGTCTGACAAAAGCATTCACATGAATGAGAGGTGAGAGGACCATGGGTGCGTTTAAAAAATGGCTGAAAGGAAGGCAGGACTTGAAAAAATCTCTTGGCAATAGTTTTGTCTCGCTGGACTTAAAAAATCTCTTAGCAATAGTCTCGTCTCAAGATTTTCTTTTATAATAGGGAGATATGCTACGAAAAAATATTGACAAGGAAATGCAAAGCAAGACATTGCAGAATTTACAGAACATACAGAAAATGGTGACACTCATCATTTTTATCAGAACTGATGTAGGGTGTCATTGTCCTGGCATCCCTTTGCAAGTTAAACACATACTTAGGCATTTACATTTATATACATAAAATTCTCAAGCCTGGTTAACCAAACTCAGACCTTATTCTACTAGTAATGGGCACAAGTCCAGAACCAAGTTTGGATGAGGTTGCAAGATCCTTGCATGGCCTATTCACACTCACACATACAGGCAGCATTTAGAATTGCAAAGTAACCTACTGTAAATAGATTTAGATTGTGGGAAGAAAAGCAAAGAAGCAGGAGAAAAATACAGACACGTGAAGAATATACAAGTTCCATTAGAACATTACAAAAATCAGTGATGAGAACAGGAAATTTAGCCCAATAAGCTTGTCCATCCTGTTTAACTGGATTGTCCAAAATAACATCAAGTTGAAATCTGAAGGTCCTGAAGTCCTCCTGTCCACCACAAACCTTTGTAATTTATTCCATGTGTCTGTGATTCTTTGCATGAAGAAAAACTTTCTAAGATTTGTGAGAGATCTGTCCTTAACAAGTTTCCAAGTGTGTCCCTGTGTTTTTGTCGCAGAATTTATTTTAAAGTAACAATTGGGATCAACAGTACTAATTCCTTTCATTTTTGTACCTACTTCAATCAAAGCCACTCTTAAGCTCAGTTTTTTTAAACTGAAAGGTTCCACTCCTTCAGTCTCTCTTCATAGCTCATATCTATACTCCAGCAGTACACGGAGACCAAAACTTAACACAGTACTCCATGTGACAACACCCAGGTTCAAGATTTAAACCCAGAAACTTAACCTATGGAGCAGAAGTGTAGGACAAGAATCTTGCCAAGATAAACAGAAAGATTTAGAGCCTCAACTGGAGCACCCTGTTAAGTGCTGGGTGTATGGAAAAGCAAAAATGAACAATAAAGTCAATTCTTAGACTAAACAAAATAAATCTTTTCTCTTTCCCTTAGGAACTCTCTTTACTTTCTCTTATTTTTTTTCTGATATTTTCTGAGACTATCACTCCTGCCTGTTTGTCCATTATATGCACAGGTTCAATGAGAGGATGTATTTATTGAAGAATATTTTGGTGGATTGGACATTAGACTTAATGAACCATTCTTTCACAGGAGACATAAGGGAAATGTATGTTAGACTTCCAAATAGAAACTCCACTAAATTTAATGGAGAAGAATTGATGATTTATTTGAGCATTACATTACATTGGTGCCACATTGACATAACAACATGAGCATTTTGCCTGTTCATGTATTGCTCCTTTTTATGAATATCACTGATTACAAGGAAATATCCAACAAAACCTAATCAGTAAACAGCCACTCTGGAGAGCTTAATGACAGATATGTCTTTGGTGGAGACTTTGAGTAATAAACTAAAGTAATATATATAGCAATAAACTACTACTATAGACTTTGAGTAATTTACCAGGAAAAATCAAAGTGACAAAAAGGTACTACAGAAATCTTTTATTATACAGGTATTTTGCCACTGTTCTATGTCTGCAGTATTGTACCTGAATGTAGTATTACTTTCTGATAATGGAGAGTGCAGTTGATAATGTAAGATATGCTTTGTCAACATAATTATAAATCTGTTAAATGCAGACTGTGGTCAGATACCCCCTCTGAAAATTCTTTTTAGACTCACTGAGTGCCACTAATCCTACCTTTTTTCATTTTAATGATGTTTTTCACAGTTTAGTGACTAATCAATACTCAAAATATTGATGTAATAAAAACTCAAAATAAGCACTTTGATTGAAGTTTCAGTTTGTTTATTCTGACACAGTATGTTAAATCAATCTGCTGAGCCTGCATGTGTATTACAGGGTAATGAAATCTTGGGGGCGGCACGGTGGCACAGGCCATTGCTGCTGCTTCACAGTTAGGAGACCCGGGTTCACTTCCCGAGTCCTCCCTGTGTGGAGTTTGCATGTTCTCCCTGTGTCTGCGGTACTCCGGTTTCCTCCCACAGTCCAAAGACATGCAGGTTAGGTGCATTGGTGATTCTAAATTGTCCCTGCGTGTGCTTGGTGTGTGGGTGTGTGTGTGCGCCCTGTGGTGGGCTGGTGCTCTGCCTTGCGCCCTGTGTTGGCTGGGATTGGCTCCAGCAGACCCCCGTGACCCTGTAGTTAGGATATAGCGGGTTGGATAATGGATGGATGGATGAAATCTTGGATTGCAAGGCAGAAACAAGAGTAAGATGTTACACCCAGGCTTTTCACAGACATTAATGGTGGTATCCTCATACACACAGCCACACTTATCATACTTGGAGCAGATCTATACACACTTGAAGGAGACGTACAACACCACACAGACATCGATAGTAATGGTAATACAATATGCTATGAGCTAGTAGCACCATCCACTGCACCACCATTCTGCTCACAACAAATGCACTATAAAAACATATTAAATCACTGGTTATTTCATAGAGCAGAATCAGAACAAAACAACCACTACTGCAAAAACTACAAGAAATATAAACAATCTGCTTACCGGGATAATATATTCAATGATACAAGGTGAATAGATTCTGAATCCAGTGAAATTTCTTCTTATGTTATGCCTCTTTGGGTTTCTTGACATTGTTTCTGATAATTATTGTAAATCACTTTGGCTGTTAGTTCTTCTAGTTGGTTCACACTATTTACTATTTTTTCTATTGTTTACAGTATATTAATACTATTTTTGCATAAACATTTCTATTGTATATTTTTGGTTGTTTTTTTACAGTATTTACAATATATGTACTTCATAATTTTTTGTACCCTCAATTGGTATGAATTGAATATTTATTTTTGTGTTTTGTTTTGCTGTGTGTACATATTTTATTGTATTACATGGGGAATATTAAATTTGGGTCTATACTATGTTTTGCGGGAACAATATATTGATTGCATTGCATTTAGTTCTTGTAATAGTTTTATGATGCTATGTGTGCCTGCAAACATCATGGAGCACTCAGCAGGCTTTTAGTCTCTCTTTGTAACAGCAATAATTTGTATTCTGTGTAATCAGTCTATCAATCAATCAAATTTATTTATGAAGCACATTTAAAAATAACAGAAGTTGTATCAAAGTGCTGTACAAAGAAACATGTAAGCCTACTATAAAACAACAAGTTTAATAAAACAGTTAGTAAAAAAATTGAATATCTATTCTCCCCCTACCGACAAACTCACCCACCATAAAAGGTGGAAGAGAAAAAGTGTGTTTTTAAGGGACCTTGGAGTTTTGCTTTAACACAAGTCAAGAAAGCAGATCTAAAGAACTTTTGCCCATTGATTGCCCTTTTTGACCTGCTTATTCCAATATAATATAGTAGAGATTTAAAAATATTTCCCTAAGGGCATTGCCCTCAAGGTAGGATATAAACATGGTTGGAATGCCAGTCCATTTCAGGGATCATTCACTCCCATACCCGTACTCACTTAAACCAGGCAAATTTAGGTTTGCCAATAATTAAAGGTGGCATGTCTTTGGGATGAACATGATAAAAACATATGCTGAAATAGGGAGAACGTGCAAACTCTGGATAAAGATGTGACTAGGAGTTGAAATTTGGTCTCAGGAATTATGAAAAGTAGGAAGTGATATTTATAACTACTGTACATGCCAGTCGAGTGTAAGAACAATTAAAGTACAGTAAATATTCTTTCCATTTCTTGCATTAGATTTCAAAACCTGTTAACTGTATACATATTGAAAAGTAGATAATCTGTACCTTTCAGGCTGTAAATAGTGTGTGGGTTTACTTCTAAATCTGAAAGTGCTGAACTCATTATTTTGAAAGCCTATGTGTGGTTGTATGACTAGGCATTCTCCATAGGATAAGAAAAAAATGAATATGTCTGACTGACTACCAAGAATGTGAGGCACAGTTCCAGAGTGTAGAGCAGACAGCTTAATTTGAGTATTGCATAACAACAACAACAACAACATTTATTTATATAGCACATTTTCATGCAAACAGTAGCTCAAAGTGCTTTACATAATAAGGAATAGAAAAATAAAAGGCACAATAAGAAAACAAAATAAATCAACATTAATTAACACCGAATAGGAGTAAGGTCCAATGGCCAGGGGGGACAGAAAAAACAAAAAAACTCCAGACGACTGGAGAAAAAATAAAATCTGTAGGGATTCCAGACCACGAGACCGCCCAGTCCCCTCTGGGCATTCTACCTAACATAAATGAAACAGTCCTCTTTGGATTTAGGGTTCTCACGGAAGGGCTTGATGATGATGGTCACGTAGAATTCTGCCTTTTAATCCATCAATCATTGTTGGAGCATCATGAAGCTTTGAGTAGGTGGAGGTGGCGCAGGCCACCACCACAAAGAAACCGGAAAAAGAAACAGAAGAGAGAGTAGGGGTCAGTACGGATTTTAGATCCACCATGAATAGTTATTATGAAGAATTGAACATACAGAGTATCAGGATTAAGTTAAATTGAAGTTATAGAAAGGCCATGTTAAAGTAATATGTTTTCAGCAGTGTTTTAAAGTGCTCCACTGTATTAGCCTGGCGAATTCCTATTGGCAGGCTATTCCAGATTTTAGGTGCATAGCAGCAGAAGGCCGCCTCACCACTTCTTTTAAGTTTTGTTCTTGGAATTCTAAGGAGACCCTCATTTGAAGATCTGAGGTTACGATTTGGAATATAAGGTGTCAGACACTCCGATATATAAGATGGGGCGAGATTATTTAAGGCTTTATAAACCATAAGCAGAATTTTAAAGTCAATCCTGAATGACACAGGTAACCAGTGTAGTGACGTCAAAACTGGAGTAATGTGCTCGGATTTTCTTTTCCTAGTTAGGATTCTAGCAGCATAGGATGCTCTGCTTCATTCTTAATGGCAGAAATATATCACTTACACTAAATACAGTACAGTACAAAAATGGGATGAGAGGATTTTGGAGAAGGAATGACACTAGACTGATATTCAGACACAACTGTATGATACAGAGGGGAGTGTGGCTGGCACACTGGGTGTAGCTCAAAAACTCAAAATCATTTTGTCAAATGCTGTTGAATACCAGTGTTGTAGACTAAAGGCAGAAGTGTCGATAAGCGACTGGTGAATGATGCCACGCAATCCCCTGTTTTCTCAAGTGACTTGGACTAACTATTCATGCTCATAGAAGCAATGTCAATTTTAAACAAGATATTTATTTAGATCATTATATTCTCTTCTTAGTACATGTCGGGGAAAACAGTGTTTGGTGCTGATGAGCATCTGAAGGGTTTCCCTGTCAGTAACACAAATCCAGTATTCACTCTTTTGCTAACTACTGTCAGCTAAACAATCTCAAAGGAATTATTAGTCGATAGAGAAGAATTTTTGATTATACTGAGTTAGCTCATTTCTACAGTTATGAAGAGGAGCTGTTTGACAGAAAGTTAACCAAGTTAATTTTTATTTACTACTGTAGCCAAGTTGCTTGGTTTTTCCTGGGTCATAAAGTGGAAATAAAGGTAAAAGTAATTACAAATATATATATATATAGCCAAACTCTACTAACTTTAAACTTGTTTTACTTAGTATTTTAATTGGTAATAGATACGTGATAAGAGTGATAAGCAGGATGATTATCATTTTCATTAATTTCTACTGCAAAAAGCTTTGAAACATTTCTTGTAGAACTTCAGTGCCTAAATAAGACATTGCCATTCCAACAAAAATGTCTACACATAATTCCTCAAACACATACAGTGTTCATTGTGAGATTCATTCAGATTAATCTTACTTTGCTTATTTTCTGTAAATCTACTGTACAATCCTGTTAACATCTTTATTTTTTAATCAGTAACTTTCAATCCTCAAATACAGACCTTTATATTAAAGTTCATGAAGTACACTTATTCTTGAATGTGTCCTACTGCAAGATGTTTCCATTCCTTTTTGATGTCATTATTAAATGGCCATGAACAAATGTTGCATAGCAGGACTTTGGTCTTATATATGAATAACATATAAGAGGGTATAGTTATTACTAAAATGTGTGATAATGATGAGACACAGAAGTCATAAAGATTTGGGCCAGCCACCCATATATTATTACATTGCTGCAAAATAGGTTGAAAATTGAACAGAGATGATCACTGGTTTGAGTCCAAGACAGAACTGCCTATGAGGAGGTAAGATGGTGGCTTTAAAGGTCAGTGGAGGAAGTGACATCATTGACGCTGGAACCGGAAGTGGCGTCTTTGGGACCGGAAGTAACGTCATCACAAGCACTGGGACTTGAAGTGATGTCTATAGAGGCGCTGGAGCCCAGTGGGATTTCCTGAGAATGATCTGCAAGGATATGTGAGAGACAGTCAGCGCACCTCGCCAACCCCTAGTCTGGTGCAGAATTACAATTACTCAAGCCCTTTAGCTGCCTCCTACTCACACGTGTGTGACAAGTGCAACAAAAGCTGCAAATATAATCTGCAAAAGGAACTAATTAATAATATATATTTTAGTAGCCAGTATTTTTATTAGCATTTCAAAATGGTCCAGTGAAGAAATTCATTGGAAAAACACTCTGCAAAAATACCAGTGCCATTATCACATCTGGGTTTCATCCTAAACACAGCACAGAAACTGCCCTGGTCAAAATCACAAATTATCTTCTCCAGGTAGCTGATATGGGACTTTTATCAATTCTTGTGCTTCTTGACCTCAGCTCCACATTTGACACCATATCCCATCAGAGTCTGTGGCCTTGTCCTCCATTGGTTTTCACTAATAGGAGGCAATTTGTTCAAATAATGGGCTTTAAATCTGAGAATGCAGTCATTACTCAGGGAGTCCCACAGGGTTCTGTTTTGAGGCCGCTTCTTTTTCTCATTTATGTCTTCCCAATAGGTAATATCTTCCGGCACCATGGTATTAAATTTCATTGTTACGCTGATGACACACAGCAATATCTATCCACTAAATCCACTTCTGTTTTCCCTCCAGATTCTCTTATGGCATGTCTTGAAAACTTAAAGACATGCATGACTCACAATCTTCTCCAACTAAACATCAATAAAACTGAGGTGCTCCTCATTGGTTCTAAATCCACACTTGCTAAGGTTAACCAGTTTTCTATTTTAATTAACAATATTAACACAAACATCTCTACCCAGGTGATGAGCCTGGGTGTCATTCTTGACAGTACTCTCTCTTTTTCTTCCCATATAAGTAATGTTTCTTGGACTGCCTTTGTCCATCTCCAAAACATTTCTAGACTTTGCATTGTTCTTATCCAACACAGTACTGAAGTATATGCCCTATTCACCTCATGTATAGATTACTGTAATGCTGTTCTATCTGGCATCCCACAAAAACTTATCCATTGCTTACAACTTATTCAACATTCTGCTGCCAGGATAATAACCTGCTGTTCTAAATCCACTGAACATATTACACCTATTTTTTCCTCAAAACTTATCTTTTCAAACTGGCATACCAATTGTGAATTTTGCACTGTTACTTTACTGCCTATTATCTTTGTTTGTTTGCTAATTATTGCTTTTTAACTTATCATTCTCTTTGTTTTTATTTTACTAATGTTGTTTAATTTCATTGTAAGGTGACCTTGAGTGCTAAGAAAGGTGCCTATTAAATAAAATATATTATTATCATTATTATATTCATAATGCAGATACCTTAAGGCCTTTTATAAATGATAGCTGTGTCTAATTATGTTATTTGGGATTTATTTAAAAATGCCACAGTAAATAGAACTGCATACTCATTTGAACAAGCAACATAAAGCTGCCCATGAGAGAAGCAATTTCATATTTCTCTGGAAAACACAGACTCACAGAGAACAGCAGCAGGGATGAAGCAGTTTGAGTAGATGAGAGGAATCCATGTTTCACATCCCATTAACATCATGACCACTTGTTCTATCCCTCTGTCTAGTCCATTTTTATGTTTAACCAATCAGCTTTAAAATGAACCTATGCCATTGTAAAAAAAGGACTCAATTCAGGGTCACAGGGAACCAGGCAGAGCTTGTCCCAGTAGCACTGGATGCAAGACAGAAGCCATCTCCAGACAGGATATTAGTGCTTCTCAGGGCCCACTCATGCACATAGGATCAATTTAGAATTGCCAAATTTGGAATTACAAATTGCTAACACACACACACGCGCATGTCTTTGGGGATACATTAAGAAAACCGATTTAGAAAAGGGGAGAATTTCCCAACTCTGAACAATAGGATTAAATTATAGGTCAATGGATCTATGAAGAAGCAGCACTAACCACTATGTCACCCTGAACATTTTATGCATTTGCAAATAAATTTCTATTGTAGGATAATGAATTTGTAATTCATTAGTCTGATTATTAAGCATGGAGTAAGGGTCAATGTTAACATTATATATGAATTTGCATGATTTGTTTAATTTATTGGAATGTTACTTTATGTTAATTAACTTTGCCTTTCAAGTATTCAGAGTTGTGTGTGTGAATGTGTTTCTAAGATAAGGTCAGCTGGAGAGCAGTAACAGCGTGTCTTTTGCTGAACTTAGCATGCCCTAATTCAAATATACAGTGCATTTATTTAGCCAAATTTTTCATGAGTCAGTTGAAGATGAAAAGCTTGCTTGTTGCATTATTGCTTGTCCATATGGCACATTTTCAAAAAAATGACCTTGTGATTTTTCTGAGCCCAGAATTTAAGTGCTTTTCCCTTTGCCTCAACTTTAAAACTTTAACATTCAATGAAAAGATCATTTGAGATCTGGTTACTGATCTTGAAAAGGAAACAAAACAAATTTGTAACATAGTGTAATGATAAATATCCCATTGTTATTTATTCAAACATAAAGATAGAAAGCAGTAGTACAAATCTGTCATTTTTATGCTAAGTACTTTTCAAGGAATGCTAGTATTTATTTCAGCATGTATCATAAATGAGCAGAATTCCCATACTCCTAGGGCATTTGCCAAAAATCTTCTCTCTTTATTATGTAAAGCTTGTGGAAGGTGAAACAGGATTATGGTTTTTGTTCTTTACATTTTTGTTTTTTTTTGGCTCTTGATTTGCTTTCTTCTTCAATGGAGCAACAAAAAATGATGACTCTGAACAGGATTAGAAAGTTTTGATAATGTATGGACAAATGAGGATATGACCAAATAATCAGAAATACACAGTTCTGTTGCTCTCTTGCCATTACATCACTGGGAAGACCAAACTCATAGGTAGAATTTCTAATTATTAACAGTCTTTTAAAGCTATTATTTGGTTGTGTTCAAACATTTTAAACACAGTAATACTAGCAATTCAGCCCCAGTGCAGAACAGTCATCATGCAAGCTATCATTTAATAACAGTCATGAAAATGAGAACCTTGTTACAATTTACTCTCAGCTAGAAGAAATAAATTAATTAGGAGCTCATTAGGTGGTGACATATGAATGCAATTATAAGATGACATTTATTTGACAATGATGGTGAATATGCATAAAGCAAGGGGTTTGTTGTTTGAAAAAGACCATTGAAGATTTTTATAGCTAAAATAATGAAAACAAAACAAATATTAAAATAAATTTACTGAATTACACAATGACCCCTTCTTTCCTTCCTTTCTATTGCAAAAGCCTATTTCATTTGTGGTTAAATGCACTCAAAATAACTCCTTTAATTATGATTATTATTTTTGTTTATGTCAGCTTCTTTTTTTTTAATATTAACTGATATTACAGGTGGCTGCAGTGCAAAAGTATCTGGGTGCCATTAGTTAGCAGCGTGAGGACAGATTTGAACTTCTTGAAGCAGGCATGGGACACATTTTTTATCACAGCTCAAAAATGGGTTCAGTTTCCCTGTAGAAGAAAACCAAGGACTTTAGCAGAGTAATGGTGGATGGCTGTGTCAGCAACACAAATAGCTTCAAACAGATCTTGAAATTGTTTATATGAAATTGCAAAGGTGTGCAGCTTTTATGCTTTTTTATTAATTTTCTCCCAATATGTGAACCCATTTTTTGACCTGTTAGCTATATTTTTGCACTGACACCTTGGAGTGGCTGGAAGTGTATTGTTCATACAAGAATTGTGATACAAGAGTTAATAGAGGAAGACATGCACAAAATAAGAGATGGAGTGATAGTGCCACTTCTGACATAAAGAAAAGTGATAATGGTCTGTGTCCTAAGATAATCAAAGTTTATTCCAATCTGCAATCTTTCATTCCATGGTTTTTGGGTGTGAGTTCAACCTACGATGGGTGTATAATGATGTCATCTTCTTTATTATCACTATCTCTTTCATTAATCTTGGAAATGAGTAGTTCATACAAGACAATTTCAACTGTCTCTTCTCAATCAATTACCAAACTGCAACTATTAGAAATACAGGGTGCCCACAAAAACAGTCCTTGATTTAAAATGGTTACAAAATCAAAATTTATTGGAATATTCTTTCACCTTTGAGGCAACATTTTCATCAGCTCATAAAGTTTCATATGGTATCTGTTGATTACATACACTCGATGTGCACCCCACCTGTCACTCGGTAAACATTGATATGATAATCGAGCTTGGACCAGACTCTCCAAAGCTTATCTGCCGTGATTGCGTTTATAGCTTCAATGATGTGTTCCTGCAGATCACTCTCTGTCTTTCATGTACCCCCAAAGGAAAAAGTCACAAACAGTAATGTCCGGTGATCTCAGGGGCCACTTGAGGAACACCTGGTCATTTTGTCCAGCGCGAACAATCCATCTGTTTGGCAGGCGCTCATTGAGAAAATTACGGACAGTGAGATGCCAGTATGGTGGTGCCCCATCTTGTTGAAAAAGGTAGTCACCTACCTCAGTGAGTTGTGGAAAACAACAAATGTTTTGAGTTAATGTATTTGCTGTCATCTTATTTTCTAAACATATTCCAATAAGTTTTGATTTTGTAACTATTTAAAATCAAGGAGTGCTTTGTGGGCACCCTGTATACTAATTAGTAAAGGGTTTGCAGGATGTCTTCAGCTTGGGGAGCCAATCTTTGTCAGCACAGCCAAAGGAGAACTACATCTCCTTAACTGATGAATTGGACATTTAACAGCAATGGTGTCCTTTCATTTGCAAGTTAACTCCCCATGCTGAAGCGTGCCTTTTAAGATGAGGTATTGCTCGTGGCACCACACTGGTGTATCCAGGTCATGGCACCAGATGTAGCCTGCTTTCTACTTGTACACTGGACACACAACCTCGGGGCACTGACTCTGGTTTAGCACTCCGCTTTGAGAGTGAAGTTCAACCATCTTAGTCTGTCTAGTTAATAAAGTAAAACTCTATTGACTCAAGTAACTAATCAGGCCTTACAGTGCACTTTCAACCTTTGGATAAAAAATGATGGATGAGGGGGAAAAACAGTTAATTAGGAAAATTAGAAAAAGTGCTGTGCAGTGGAAAACAACTTACACCTTTCTGCTGTTTCTCACCGTGAAGTATTTCCGTCAAAGTAAATATCCCAAATCTTTTCTGTGTTCCCCACATCACTTCTACCTTCAAGGCAATCAAGATATAGAAGAAAAACAAGCACACATCATGCTCACATTTTAGTGTTAATAATAATAATTATAATACATTTTATTTTCAAAGAACCTTTCCCATGCTCAAAGCACTGCTGTGCCAATAAAAAGTAATAACTCCCTTCCCTCTGCTGAACTTCTTCATGGTTTTTTGTTTTACAACATTTCATCACAATGGATTTAATTAGGGTTTTTGACACAGATCATCAAAAATGTTGAAGCAAAAACAAATCGCTACTAGTTAATTAATGTATTACATATACAAAACACAAAATAATTGATTGCCTAAGTCTTCAATCCACTTTAATATGACACATCTAAATCATCACTGATGCAGACTTTAGAAGTTATATAATTAGTTAAATGGAGATCACCAGTGTGAAGTTAAGTGATTGTAATATAAATACACTTGTATATGGAAGGTCCAGTTAATGGCGAGTCATTTTCCTGACAGAAACAAACAAGACAGTATAAACTAGACAAAGGAACATTCCCCATAATTCTGTGAAAAGTTTACTGAAAACTACTGGTCAGAAGATATAAGAACATTTCTAAATTACTGAAAATCTCTCAGAGCACAGTAAATTCTATCATTAAGACATAGAATGACTATAGCACATCTCTAAAACTACCTAGAATAATCTGTCCTCAAAAATGGAATGAGCATACAACAATGACACTAGTGAGAGAGGCCACCAACAGACCTATGTCAACTCTAATGGAGTTTCAAGCTTCCATTGCTGAGATGGGAGAGAAGTTGCGTACAACTGTTGCCTGGGTGCTTCAACAGTCACAGCTTTATGGTAGAATGCCAACTAGAAAGCAACTCATTAAAAAAAAAAACTCATATGTTTTAATGACTTGATTTTGCCAGAAGACATGTGTAAGACTCTGATATCAAATTAAGTTTATGTGGTCTACTGAGACCAAAATGAGTTTTCTGGCCTTTATACTAAATGCTATGTGTAATCCAAACAACACACATTATTAATAACACATCATCCCTATGATCATGCATAGCAGTGGCAACATCATGCTGTGCAGATGCATCTCTGCAGCAGGCATTGGAATGATTGTGATTACAGAGGATAGAATAAATGCAGTGAAATACAGGAAAGTCTTAGAGGAATGTCTACTGCAGCATTCAAAAGAACTACAATTTGAGATTTTTTTCAGGAAGACAGAAACCCCAAACATGAAGCCACAGCTACACAGCAATAGTTTAAAATCAGGAATGATAATCTCCTAAAGTGGCCCATTCGGAGCCCATACCTAAATTCAATTGAGAATGTGTGGCTGGACTTGAATAAGGCTGTTCTTCACTTATGCTGCCCATGCAACTTGACAGACCTTGAGAAGTTTTTTAAAGAAGAATGAGATAAAATGGCAAAACCAAGAGAGACTTGTGCACAAAGACACAAGGCTGTCATGGCTTCTTCTACTAAATACTGACTTTAGTAATAATTTATTTAATATTTGTAAGAAATGTTATCAATTGGTAGAGATTTGTTTTCACTTTGACCATATAAGAGTTTTTTTTTTAATGATCACTGTAATAAAAGACTAATTCAATCCACTGTGATTTAATGTTTTCAAACACTAAAACATGAAAAGGTGTGTGTGGGGGTAGGGGAATACTTTTTATAGTCACTGTATTTATGGGCTCATTTAAGCAATCAACGAACTGTTAATTTATAGTGTTCTAGTAGTAATTAAGGCTTGCATTCTTCAAGCTATTTCATTTTTTTCATGGACTGGATAACACAGTTATCATGATAGTACTTAAATGAACAGATGCATTTATAGAATACTAATGATGTACTTATAAACTGGAGTGATAATTTTAAACTCTCCTCTAAATAATTGTGCAGGAGCAAGTCAGACATGAGACCTCCAGTGATAAACAATAATTTAGGATTGATGATAAAATAGGATACAGGCAGAAGTCAAAACACGATGCTACTGACAAGCAGTCAGACATCCTACTCACTGTGTGTGTAATTCTGTGACCACCACTGACTGTCACAAAGATTTCCTTTTCTGACTATTACTGTGAAACATCATTGTTGCTTTCTGTATTTTTTTTTTGCAATTAAATTAACTTTTCAGGGAGGATGAATTTTTCTACGCCTCAAGGCTTTGAGTTTGATCCATTAGTGACAATCATTTTGCTGTAACCCGGTAGCACATTTCACAACTTTAAGTCATGAATGAAGCTGCTGATCTTGTCAGATTACAGTACACGACTAGCAATCACAGGGTATGACAGAGTGATGACTTTCCAGTACAGTTTCACAGTTCCAAAGAATTGTAAGTTGGCCGTTTATCTGACAGTCAATAAAGTACTGTCTGACAGAGGTAGTGCTATAAGAATGCTTTACAGGTAAAGTAAGTTCAGCAACAATCTCAGCCATTTTTTTCTTTTTCCATTCTATCTTGGTATATAAAACATGAGACATCACACAGATGAGCCTGTCTTCTGCTTGTGAGATCCAAAACACCTGTCTTCCTTATTTCTTCTAGCTACATTATATGCATTGTACTTCCAGTTGAGCACTCATTGGTTCTTTGCTGTTGCACACACAGAGACTTCACACATAATGACTTCAAACATGTTTAATTTTGTCAGGGTGAGTTGCAGGCTGGTTAGACTGAATTGCTGGGTATGCCACACTATATGACTGCTGGTCACAGGAGTGAGCCTTAACTGCCTCAGAATTGCTAAGATTTCGCAAATGATGTCTACGACTGAAAATCACTGGAAAAGTCATGTAATGAGACCTTAAATTTAGCCAAGAATTTATTGTCAGTTAGTTAGCAAGTTAATCAGAGACATGTAACTTTATATAGAGACTTAGTTGGATTTTTTTAGAGTGCACACCACTATGAAATACTTCACAAAATACATAAAGACACAGTGCATCAAAGTGAGGCATTTAGGCAGGTTTGCGCAATCTGAAAGTAATTTCAGATACATTAATATGCAACTTATACCTGAATAATTAAAGCCAAACCACAAAAGACAACCACGTTATCGTATGAAAATTATTTTTACTTGTGGCAATGTCACTTTACTGCAGAATTATGCTTATTGGGAGGCAGGTTGAAATATGAAAATGAAATTAGTTCTGTTCAAGTATACATCATATGTATAATACATTATGGTCAACTTCATGATAAACGTGAGAGTCAGGAGATTTGCACATCTGGAATGAGACACACTATATGATGGCGGTTAAACCCACTTTAATCTTTTTCAAAAGGTTATAAAAATTACAGTGAGGTAGAGGTATGTTTGGGCAAACACAGGATGAGTACTTGGGACAGACTGGAACTCAAAACACTGGATGACAAAAAAATTGGTGGCAAAATCAAGTGGATAGGTTCAAAGTCAGGACAAAAATGAAAGTCACAAACCCTTAAAAAGAAATTGCCAGAGAAACTAATTTTCACTTTCTAGAAAAAATTGGTTTTGTTTTATTTAAACAATGTGCAATTATTGAGCTTGCAGCTTGTTTTTAGATAACCAAAACCACATGACCACACTATTATAACAGCAGACTAATGCATGAACATAGGTGGCACTCTAGTGACATGTGGCATTATAAGAACTGAAAATCCAAAAGAGTGAAGTAAAATATCATTATTGCATTATGAAGATAAAAACACTATTGACCTTTACTTAAAAACAGACTTATGCCTGTCACTGACATGAATCTTTAAAAGCTGACTATGCTGCCTAACAGCAACAAATGCAGAAAGTACTTTTTAAAGAGTATTATTCAGTGACAAAGACCCTTGCAACAAGAAAAAATGATTTTATTTTTTTAATCTTCCACTAGTCTAAATTCATAGATGCAAAATTACTAATACTTATAATTCTGCTTTAATGCCATGTTTATATAATAGGAACAGTCGCATTAATTTTACTTAAGGAGCACACTCATTGCCTGTGTAGAGTTTGCACATTCTCACCATTTCCACATGAGTATTTTCAGAGTATTCTGGGGTTCAATGCAGATCCCAAAGTCAGTATATTGGATTACTTGATGACTTTAAATTGTCCGGTTTTGTGCATGATATATTTTCTGGAAGGGTTTCTGTTCTTGCATTATGCTCAGTGTTGCCAAGACAGTCTCTGGCACCTGTAATCCAATAATTAGATTAAGCAGGTTCAGAAACTTGAAAGGTGGATTGACTGTATATCTTATTTCTTGACTGCTGTCCCAACTAGGTGGAATGACCCTAACTCCTTTGGAACCAGACCAGTGGGTCGAAAACTGCAAGGGGGGCCTCCTGCTTGTCAATCACGTGAAAAAACTCTCTGCCCTGCTGTTCCACCTGCTTTACTGCGGGTTGGGTAATCCCTTAATAAGTGCTGAAGCTGGCAACACCCTCACCCGTACCAAGAAATGTGGGTATAAAAATGGAGGAATGAAAAATGTATGTTTTTAAAACTAAATTACTTGCATTTTTCAAATCTATCTTGCAATGTATCATTTGTTAGCATACTCGATACACTCATAAATCATAATCTTTAATTCTTATGTATTACTGCATTCATTCTTAGTATTCATGACAAATGGCAATTGTTTCTCATATAAATAATGTGTTTAACACTTTTGTTCCCTTCAAAAATTCATAAATGTATGCACATTAATTATGTTTCAGACATGGGGTGCAGGTGTTCAAGTGACTTTCTTCTTGTTTCTCTTAATTTAATGTGAGACTTACATTTCATTATAAACTAAATCACTAGATCTACATAGGCTTTCAGGAATTAGTTTTGTTTTGAATTTACTTAACTCTCCATCTGCTTGTGCTAATGACAGCCACAGTGACAATATTCCAAGTTGAACAGAAAATGCCACACATTTCTTTACAGCTTAATTAACTTATGTAGACATCCTAGACGCTCCCAGTCCATCTACGAGATTTAATCCCTCCAGCATGTGATCATTCTACTTCAGGTCTTGTCCTAGGGACCACATCCAGTATAACTCTTTTGAGAGCCACTTGGACGGTCCTTCATTATACTCTCAAGTAACCTTAATTAGCTTTTCGGATAAGGAGAATCAGCGACTCTACTCTAACAATCTTGAGTAATTTTGAAGTACTTGCCCTATCAAAAAGTGAACTGTGTGTTTGTTCTTTATTTAAGTTGCTTATACTCTTGATCTTATTCTTTCAACTACTACTTAAAGATCTTGACTAACCAGTGAATTGAAAGCTAAATTCAATATCTTAGTTTCTGTTTTACTAACTCAGCTAAGTACAGCATTCTTAAAAAATGTTTCTGTTTCACCAATTCGTCTTCATTGTAATGATCACCTTCACACTTAAGTATCAAGAAAACCCAGAATTCCATTTACAGAAGCTGCTCCAACTGATCACTGGCACAGAAGCTAAACTGACCCTATCCACACACTAAAGTAAAACTCTAATGCCTTCTTCTCTGCTCCTGAAAATGTCTGAATTACAAGGTTAAAATTAAAACTTAAGTAAAAAATATTAGAAAATGTCCATTAATTCTTTTTATAGTCATCCATGATAATAAAATAAAGTACAACAATTTCATCCTACATCCCAAAAACATGGTTGTTATCCTGTCATTAAAAAAGGATGTTTTTTAAATAGATAGATAGAAAATAACCTCATTTAAAGGCTCATGAGTACCATAATAAAATGAAGAAGCCAAAACAAGACAGTGAGAGTGGCTGACAGTGGTAAGCACATGTTAAGGATATGATATCAAATTAGAAGTTTTCTTTATTTGTAATATTTTTTTTTGCTTTATAGTCATTCTGATGTGTGTTCAAACAAAATTGTTTGTATTTATTTATTTACTTACGTATCTACCCATTTATGTATTTATTTATTTCAAGAGCTTCTCTAAAAAGCTAAAATCTATCTGTCAATGATAGAAACAACACACTGTACAATGCAAACATTAAAAAGGTTGTGGTTGATTGAAGGAATTGCAGGTCCACAAGTTAAAATTTTAGGGCAGCAACCTGGTTGTCCCCATTTAATTGCAATTGACAAGCAAACAAGAATTGTGCTTAATAGCTCCAAAAAAAAAAAAAAAGAAAAATCAGGGTCCTTTCTTGGCTGACAAGCCTCTTAAAGTCATGGAGGGAAGGAGCTCCATCCTGTGGTGTGCTCTCTTAACAAGAGACCACTCCTTCTTGGAACCACAGAATGTGTAGCCAGAGGTACTGGAAGGGTGGAATCAGTTGCCCCCTCTGGGCATCTTCTTGGAACTGTGGAGGGAATAAAAGATAATAAGGATAGTGTAGCACCCCCTCTCAACCCAGGATTTTAGTACATACTTCAGAAGACCCTGGAGGATGATTCACAGATGCGTATGCATGATCAGCTGAAATACATTCAAGCTTAGAGCAGTACTCTTTGGAGAAATGGTGCCAGAAGAAGAGTTCTATACAGGTCTGGATAATAAAAATGAAAAGGCACATCTTTAGCCCTGACTTCAATGAATCAGCTAAGTATATAGTATATTAAAATATACTAAGGGGCTCTGCACCCTGATTGCTTCACTTGCCAACTCCCGCCTATTCCATCGCTGAGCTCCTCGAAGGGCGTTGGGGCGCTCCTCCGTTAGAGAAAACGATAAACGTTGCTTTTTTGCATTTCTATTCGCATGTTGTTTGGGGCATTTTTCTCTTTTTTGTTTATTTGGTAGATTCTTAACCTGCAATTGCTCTGTCCTGGGTATGACATTAATTTGCATCCAGCCCTGCATGTAGGCCCTCCAACCTTCAGGGAAAAACCTGGGGGTTGGTGGCAGAATTGGCACTCCAGCCACCATAAAAAACCTCACACTGGTTCCATTCCATCTGAACTAGTATGGTGCTGAAGTGTCACCTGTTGGATGGCTACACTCAGGTCCTAATCTGGGATTCTGAGTTGGTTTGTCATGTGGTGGGTGCAGCAATGTGCTGTATCAGCATGTGCTCCTAACTTCTCACTCTCTCTCCTCTCTTTATTCTTTAATTTTATTATAGAACTTGCAAAATACCCGTGCTTCGCAGCGGAGAAGTAGTGTGTTAAAGAAGTTATGAAAAAGAAAAGGAAACATTTTAAAAATAACGTAACATGATTGCCAATGTAATTGTTTTGTCACTGTTATGAGCGTTGCTGTCATCAAGGATTTGATTATTATTATTTATTTCAATCAGGTTCGTATTTGGAGGATGTGTTGTGTTCAAGTTACATTCTGTGCTTGTCTAGTTTATCCCTGACCATCTCATATTCGTTGTCAACCGTTGTAAAGATAACAGGTTTCATTCATCGAAGTGTTCACTACCCAAATCGGTACTCGTGAATCTAAGATGTTTAACAGGCATTCCCGGTATTAAGTTGTGGATTTGCCTGCAAATATTTAGCGTCAGCGTGTCTATGAACTTAATTTAAACTTAAGCTTTACACCATGCTTTCCTATTGATATGTCCTCAAAGGCTTGTTCAGCTTCATAGGGTTGTTCCTCTCTTACTGCATCAATAAACAGCTCGTCTTCCTCTTTATCTGAGACATCATACACTGCATGCATGGGTTTACCTTTCCCAGTCCTGCAAACTTTAGTGAAGTGGTTCAATTTACCATATTTTTTACACTGTCTTCCTTTAGCTGGACATTGACTTTTTCCACCATGTGCTTTGTTTCCGCAGTAGCTGAACTTATGAATATGCTTGTATGCGTCAGTCGCTTCATATTCTTTTGCTGCCGTCTCAATTGTGTAATTTGGTTTTTGTTCAGCGCTCTTTGGAGCTCTTGCTTGTTGTCTGTGTACTGCGTTCACAGTCAGTTCACGTGAGCCGCTCGGAGTACATGCATCGAAAGTTCTCAGCTGTGCTTGTGCTATCTTGTGCAATCTTGCAATGTCCACGGCTTTATTTAATGTTAGCTCAGACCCGGCACTGAAAAGTTTCTCTCGCACTTTTGTCTGAGTTTGTGCCAAACACTATTCTATCCCTGACCATCTCATCTTCATTTGCATAAGCACAGTCCTTCACCAGCAATTTTAACTCCGTTACAAAATGATGAAAAGTCTCGTTTATACCCTGCGTCCTCTCATTAAACTTGTATCTCGCGAATATCGTATTCGTCTTAGGCATGAAAAACGTCAGCAGCAGCATGTCTATGAACTTAATTTAAACTTAAGCTTTACACCTTGCTTTCCTATTTGTTTGCATAAGCACAGTCCTTCACCAACAATTTTGGTCTATGAACACCAGCGAATATTTAGCGGTAGCGTGTTTATTGGATTGCTGCTGACAGACAGCCTTATATGGGCAGGCACTCAATTACGTGGGAGGTGTGGTGATGGGGGACGCAACTCCGCCTCACACGGCAACCGAGCTGCAGGCTATGGCCATATATATGTACGTAAGTAGGATTCAGTTATGACCGTTACGCGTAGAATTTCGAAATGAAACCTGCTTAACTTTTGTAAGTAAGCTGTAAGGAATGAGCCTGTCACGGCTCATTCCTACACGGGAAGTTGGAGAATTAGTGATGAAGTGATCAATCAGTCAGTCAGTCAGTCAGTGATGACTTTGCCTTTTATTAGTATAGATTTTATTATATGCAACTTATTTTTGTTCATTTTCTTTTTTTTGATCCAAAATTTTACGTTCTTGAATTGATAATTCACTTTCCTGCCTTGCCATTATAACTGACTGCATTGAAGGTAGTGTCACAGGATCGTACTGAGAGGATATGAGCATTAGGAGTAAAAACTGGGTGAGCAGTGTGGAGGGAAGTGGTCAAGGCTAAATAAATTTAAAACATAAAACTTGTTGTATAACTAGATCATGTCAGGTTATAAGTGGAACACTGTTTGCACTGCAATGTCTTGGCAATAAGCATAAAATCACCCACCACTCACAGACTACAGCATATTGTTTCCCATCAGTATTTAAACTTACCTTCTTCAATGTATGTTGTAATCTTACATACTGTAGTGGCAAAATACGTATCCAGGCTCAAAAAGGCTTAACTGGGTTGGACTCATGGTGGGTTGAAATGAAGGAGATCTTTTAATATAAAGAATTTTATATAAATTATGTGTGCAATCAAGCTGATGCATTGTTTGTTCCAATGAGCACATTAGGAGTTTTTTTTTAAATTGTGAAAAGTTGTGAGTATTAATTTTTGATACATATTTGTAGTACATACATGTAGAGAGCATCCTTGTGCATTTTTCCATTCTTTGCAACATTTTGAATTCTGCACAGTAGGTTAGTATACTTTATGAGATTAAATTATATAATTACTGTACCTGAGTTTGTGATTGGCATGAAAAATGCAAGCTCCGGCCTGTGCTGAAGCACTAGAGTGACAGAAATACATTTGAGCCATATTTTCAAGTTTACTTTTGAATAAGAATACAATAAAGAGAAGTGGAAATCCAAAGACAAAAAAACATATTGATGAGAACTACACTACATATGACACAGGCATGAAATCTCCATTGATAACATGTACGGTTTAAAGTACATTTTACTCAGTGCTTTCTGAAGTGCAATGCAGTATGAGGTATAATTAAAAGAGCACTATAGTAACAGACTTTACTGTTTTAAAATGCTGAAGTTGTTTCTCAATAGATTAGAGAAAGTGGTCAGTGTGGCTGCCCCTAGGAAAGCACAAACAAGTCCTGATGAGGGCACCAGTCCAGCCCAGTATTTAAAGAGCAGTTTGTTTCTATTTTCTCTGCAATGGTGTGCCATTCACACATACACACAATATTTAAGTTTGGATATCTCTTTCATTCTTTACTGTATAACTCAATGTTTGTAGAGACAGCTGCACACATAAAACATCTTTCTTTCCCACTGTTAAAATCTTTTCTTCTTTCTACTCTTCCTGATTTTAAGCGCAATCCTTTCTTCATAGGCCAATAATGTTGGAAGTTTCTGCTGGGTTGAACTGTTAAACATTTCTGCAGAATGGTCTCCTTAAAGAAACAGTGTTTGCTTAAAATATAGAAGATCCAAATGGCAGAGACAACCATATAAAGTTTTAAAAGAATTTTGAGAGGAAACCTGGAAAGTAACAAAATAGTCAGAATTATAATCATCCAAAACCATTAACTAAACCTAAAATTTGTTTGTGGTGCTCTAGCACTAGACCATTATGGGGTCTTACCTTCTGGATCCAAATGTTGGGCATCAGTTTAAGCAAAATGCTATATTTATTTTATAATGGCACTGTGATGACATATGTTGCATTGCTTTGGGCCTACATGACTAGCAGAGAACATCATTGCTGTCAATAATATGGCGGAGCCTGTGTAAAACAGTGCGCAAAAAGGCTTTGCCCATTGAAAAAATATTAAATAAAATGGCTGTGCAATGATAAGAATGATCAAGAGTATAGATATCAACAGAAGTGTGATGAATTGTCTCTCTATCCAGATTTTGCTTCTGCCTTGCACCCATTGACTGCTGAGATTGGCTCCAGTTGCCTAGTGACCCTGCCCTGGATAAGTGGGTTAGGAAAGTGGATGGATGTCAACAAAATTAAAGAAAATCATGCAGGACCTTGCTGAAGTAGACCCTGGCAGCTTCAGTCTTCATCCTATCACGGATTCCCAAAAACATTTAAAGGGAAGGCACTTTAATACCCCTCAGCCTCCTCAAACGCTTGGTGTAAATCTGTTATTTAGAAATATTATAAATTGTTTGAAACAACTTGTTTATTCCAGTCTTCTAAAAAAATAATAAACACTTCCCCGTGAAAAAACAGGACAACACAGACAAATAAATCAGCTAATAAACTTTTTAATTTAAACTGGTCCATAAAAACAAAAGTAACATTTCTCATCTATTAGGACTTTTGGAGTTTGGAACAGACTGTCCAGGTGTGGTCCTGTCCCCTTCTTCTGTTTGTATTCATGATAATAAAACATCGTTGAACAATAAGCACCCAGATTTAATGCTCACAGTATATCTCAGAGCCCTTTATTGCTGAGTATTGAACTTTATTTTCATTCTGTATGACTCTGATGCCCTTCATGCATACATTTTTGATACTTAACACTCTAGGTGATAAACTGAGGGAGCAGTCCACTTCAAAAACATGACACTTCTGAGTGTTTCACATGGGGGTGATGCTGTTTGAAGTGTACGATTCAATAATTACATCTTTAAAACAGCAGCTGCAATAGATTTTCATAGAACTACATATTCATTAAGTAACAATAACAACATTAAGTTTCAATAAGTATAAAAAATTACCATAGAGGTTAATGCACACCAAATCTCAAGGACAAATACGAATAATCTTCACGTGTCACTTCCCTTCATCCTGTTATTTTAATGACTACATAAAAAATGTATTCTTGTTGTGCATAATTTAATGTTAAATGCAAAACAGCAGCAAATCGCTGATCATCTTTGAAGAGTTTTCTAATAAAGGACAAACTGCCTACAAAATGGTATTTAAGAAAATAAATGTTTGCACAATTAGACATATGTTTACATTTTTGATATTGTCAGAAATGTTTTTTATGACTAATGAAGATTTTTCCTGCCCAATAAGCATAAAACTTTTCAAGCTTCACTCGGTGCTATGGAAGTAGAATATGTAGCAGAACCAGTATAAAAAGTACTCACAGAACAGTGATTATTTTACACTTTCCTTTCTTCAAAACTCATAGTTCAATAGTTCTTAAGTTTTGTTTGCCCCTATGATGTTATTATCTCTTTCATTTTAAAACACATTTAATCCAGTCCAGGGTCACGGACACTGGAACCTATCCCAGACATGAAATAACGCTAGATGAGGCAACAGTCTGGCAAACCAAAACAATGACACAACCTCACAGAAATGGGATTTTACCTACAAATGGGAGCTGAGGACTCTGGAACTGTGAAGCATTACCATTGTGTTATCCTAATCTTGAAAGCACGGCTGACAATCAGTCCTTTAAGGTGCAACTATTTAGTTTACATTGATAGTTGTTCACACTTCAGCCTCATCACCATACTGTATCATTCTCTTTTGGCATAATCAATGAGGGTAACCGATAGGCTTAAGCAGACTAACTTATTTAACTGAAAAGGTTTCTTTTACTTCTGTCCCTCTTTATCTTTATTTTAACAATAAATGGTGTGATTGAAGAAAGCACTACAAGCTCAACAGATAAATGTTGGGGTGCCAACCTAGTCATCCCCATTTAATTCTGACTACAAAATAATGAAAAAGGGCCACTTTGCGTGCCAATACAATGTTCAATAAGGGTGTAAGGAACACCTCCTTCTGGCAGCTGCAGTCTTTACAGGTGTGAAACCTGAAAGAGTGGAGTCCATTGTTCTCACTGGGTGTCTTTTCTGTATAGCAGAAGGATTAAAATAAGAGAAGTTGTCATGGAAAAAGCTTTCCTCCGTCTAAAGAAATTATATTGATGACCTTCCTAAGACAATGCAGAGGACTTTTTCAGTTTTAAGTTACATACGTAACTAACATTTAGTTAAACTTTGAGTTACAGTCAATCCTTTACCTTGTGCTTAATAATTTATTCTTATTGCTACATACAGTATTTATATATATATATATATATATATATATATATATACTAGCAGAATACCCGCGCTTCGCAGCGGAGAAGTAGTGTGTTAAAGAAGTTATGAAAAAGAAAAGGAAATATTTTAAAAATAACGTAACATGATTGTTAATGTAATTGTTTTGTCATTGATATGAGTGTTGTTGTCATCTCTCTCTCTCTCTCTCTATCTATATATATACATAGCAAAATACCCGCGTTTGGCAGCAGAGAACTAAAAAGAAAAGGAAACATTTTAATAATAACGTAACATGATTGACAATATAATTGTTTTGTCATTGTCATGAGTGTTGCTGGCATATATATATATATACACTCACACACACACACATATATAAACATATATATACACATCATATATATATATATA
>JANRMT010062837.1:3900585-3948363 GCA_026402145.1 Polypterus bichir lapradei
TATATATATATATATATATATATATATATATATATATGGGATTTGTTTCCTGCCTTGTGCCCTGTGTTGGCTGGGATTGGCTCCAGCAGACCCCCGTGACCCTGTAGTAAGGATATAGCGGGTTGGATAATGGATGGATGGATGGATATATATGGGAGGTACCTTGATGATGGAAAGACAAAAATACCAACAAATGTTAACAACCAATATGATGGCAAAAATGGTACAAATTAATTCATAACAAAATTAAATTTTAAACCAAAAACATGATGGAATATTCAGAATCAAAAAACCTCTAAATGAGTACTCAACCTCATAAATTGGTGGAGAAAAATGTATAAAAAAAGTTAATAATGAACTCATTCATTATAGTAATCTACTAATGTGATGTCAGTTTTACAAACTTCATTTTATTTATACCCTATCAAGGTCTGACTTCTGAGTGTGTTAAATCTACTTTTGCACTTAATGGTGGAAATCTTTTTTAGATTTTAAAACTTTATTACTTTGGCCACAGATATGTTAGCAAAATATGGCCTGCCTAGATGATAGGCCAGCAAGGCAAGAACACCCTGTTATGAAGGTTGTTTGGAGATGGGACACTCAAAAATGAGGCTGCAAGTTTTTATACATTTATTGGATTATTACTGTCACTTGTACAGAGTACAGTGAAATTCTTACCTGTTCGCGCTGTTCTACATGCAACACATTACTAGTTTCTGGTGTTTTGATTGGTGAGTATATTCACCTTACATCGAAACTTCTGTCTTTCTTAGTTGAAAAATTTCAGAACATATTTATCATATTTGGATTTACTGTTGAGACACATAAAGTCATGCATGTCACAATCATACCTCACTTTTGCCCACACCCTAATCCTTAGCTCCCACATTTTTTCTGGAAGTCACCTGAGGCCCATCTGAGTCCTATTCATGAATGCATTTTTAGAGTAAGCAGGCCACTCACTCTCATTAAGCATTTTTTTTATTAACAGGACAACCAGATTTCTTTTTTTTTTTAATTGTTATATCAACCCAAATTTAGGACACCACATTTTCTTACAATAAATAAATAAAACATTTTCTTTGTTCTTTCTTATAGATGCAGTTACTTATTCAGGTGTTGCACTGCACATGTCGATGCACATAGCTACTTGCTAGATGCAACATTTAACCTTTTAGCTTTTATCCCTATTCGTTTTGGCTTTGTTACTCTTTCTTTCCCTTGTTCATTTTCAATTATTGCCTTTGGACAAATCAAAGTCATAAAAGAGAATTAAACCAAAACAAATCAAATATTTGGCCTACTTGAAAAGAAACTAACTGCACTAAAAGTTTGAGTTTTCTCCAGTTGAAAGGTAATCTTAACTGGCATCACGGCCGTACTGTATACTGTAGTGTACATCACAGACATGACAACCACTGTCATATGACCTCTGTTACTCATGTCACATTAAAATTAAACAGGATAAAATAAAAAAAATATTTTTTCCTAAGCAAGTTCCATGCAATAAAAACCTTCAAAATCATATGTAATATGACAGTATCGTTGTTATGGTTAGTTGCTACGGGTGTGACTTGGATGTCTCTGAATTGTAATTAACTAGCATTATCCTAGATTGTTAAATAACACTAAAAACCTGCTCACAGTGTTTTGATTAATTGTTCTCCCTGTTTTTGACTGTATGCTTAGTGTTTATAGCTTATAGCTTAGTGTTTGCTAACAGTCTCATGGGAAACCAGTTTCATGGTTTTGACCAATACTTGTCTTTTCACATCTCTCTGCCGGTCCTTTCTTCTTATTTTGTATTGTGCCCTCCCTTTTCAGTTTGCCTTGTGTTGAGATATGAAGTTACTATCAAGGTGAAAATGGGGTGCAAGACCTACAAAAAGTCCCAGTAAGCAAGCCATGACCTTATCTGATCTGAGCAGATAAAGCCTTACTTCATGTAGCCGGTCCAAACTACTATCAGTATACCTTTACCCTTCTTCTTCTTTCGGCTGCTCCCGTTAGGGGTCGCCACAGCGGATTATCTCCTTCCATACCTTTCTGTCCTCTGCATCTTCAACATACCTTTACCCTAACAGGCCAAAAAATGGGAAACTGGCTATAAAATCTTAAAACACTTAAAATAGTTTCAAAGTGTCCAAAAATCCCTTCAAAAGAAACAATCATCTCTGGCTTGAACGAGTTCGTTCAAGTCAGTTTTGGACTATCTGTTCAGGCCTCTGGCTTAAACAAATAAAACCAAAATAAGAATCTTTACCAATTAAGAGCTTATTAGAAGAAAGTACAAAATGAGAAAAACAAGGATGTTGCCTAAGGAGGCAGCCCAAGGCCAATTTGTAATCCAATATTCAGAATCCGCAGACAAAGCAAGAAGTCCACAAAGATGGAAAAATCAAATGAAAACAATTCTTACAATAATGAACTCCTAAAGCTTTCAATAACAACAGGCGTGATGTCAGGATGGACCTGTCCCTTGGGGGTTCCATCCATAGAACACAAGGACTAGAAACATATTTAAAAGTACAATACATAATTACAGAATAATAAAGAAAACAAACAGAAATCACAGCAATTCATGAAAAATAGTAATTCAAATTTAACAAAAACAAAAAAATACAGAATTACATAAACCCAAGTAAATACATAACAACACATGCAGCTAACTCTGCTCCCCCCTCAGAATTTGCTACTGTCAGCAAGGTGTAAATCCTAATTTCCCACACCTACAGAACATCTATATTACTGTTTAGTGTTCAAGAGTGGCAACTACTCACAATAACCTAACAGACCAATACTTGAAATCAGGTATCTTTAGCCATTTTTTTCATCAGACTGCAATATTTATATCTGGCATTCATATAGTTGGGGTATGAGTGTATTAACAGCCTTTAGAGATTTACTTAGGAACATGCATTTATTTTCAATTAAATCATAAAAAGTTATTTATTTAAGTCTTTACATTCTTTTTTCTGTAATATTAATCTATTTATTTCTTTTTTTCTTACTTATTATGTGCAGAAAATGTTTTTCTGTTGACCTCTTCTCCCCCGCAATCTATTTTTTAATCCTTTATTCCAATACATCTTCAGATAGGAAGTGAAGGAAATAATTAGCACGTTAGCCAGAGTTTTAACAAAAAGAAAAAAAAAGTGTCATAGCATTTAACTTAACACACTACACATATTCATGAAAATAATTTAAAGCAAACAAATTTCACTTCATAATTAGGAAAGTGAAACACTTAAGACTGCATCCCAAAAGCAATATTGTATATATACCTGTCTCTCCTATAAATGCCTCCCACCCCCGATTCTTTGCTAAAGAGTTTAGCTTTGTGTTGAATTTGCAGCATTCAGTGGATTCAGAAACTATTCTTCATTTTTTGCACAATTTATTATGTTGTAGATTTAATTTTAAATGATAAATTTGCAAATTTTATCCTCCTGTCACCACTCAATAAACAGTAATGACAAATTGAAATAGTATTTTCAGAAAAGACTGCAAATATATAAAAAAATCAAAAAATGAAATCATTCATTTACATAAGTATTCAGACCCTTGGCTGCAACATTCCAAATTGTGATCAGGTGCATCCTGTTTACTTTATTTCTCCTTGAGATATGACTATAATTTGATTTATGTCCACTTGTGCTAACTGAATTCATTGGACACTGTTAAAGAAAGGCACAAGCCTGTGTTTATAAAGTCCCAAATTTCACACTGCACATCAGGACAAAAAATAAACTGTGATGTCCATGGAACTCTTTGTTGCCTTCTGCAATAAAACTGTGGAGAGTCCATAAATATAATTCTAAAGCTTTGATTGTCCTCAGGAGTACACTGGCCTCAATAATAGTGAAATGGAAGAAGTTTGGAACCACCAGCACTCTGCCTAGAGTTGGTCAGATGGTCATAGTAAGTTACTGGCCAAGAGTGGCCTTGCTCTGAGAGGTCACTTTAACAGAGCTTCAGAAGTCCTCTGCTGAGACAGGAGAACCTGCCAGAAGGATGAACATCCAAGCAGCAGTCCATCAATCAGGTGTTTATGGTAAAGTGACTAACTTCCATTTTGAGTTTGCTAAATTGCATTTAAAGGACACTTAGAGCATTAGTACAAAGATTTTCTGGTCTGATGAGAACAAAAATCCAAGCACTATCTATGGCACAGACTAGGCACTGCTCATCACTTCTGTAATACCATCCTAAAGGTGAAGCATGGTTTTGGCAGCATACTGCTATGAGAGTGCTTCTCAGTGGCAGGAACAGGGAGGCTGGTCAGAACTGAGGGAAGGATGAATGTGGACAAATACAGGTAGGTCCTTGAAGAAAACCTGTTCCAGAGTACACATGACCTCTGACTGATGAAATAGTTCAGCATGGCAATGACAAAATGACAACACAAGACATCCAAGACATTTCTTGATTGACCCAGCCAAAGGCCATAGAACATGTGTGGAGAGTCCTGAATATAGCAGTTTATAGACACTTCTCTTTCAGTATAACAGAGCAGAGATTAGTGCTTGTTTCGCCAAGCACTAATCACCGTTTTTCCAAAACAAAATAAGTACTTATTCCAATGTGCATCATACAGACCAATTTCACTTCTGAATAACGACGTTAAAATACTCTCTAAAACCATAGCTAGAAGGATGGAGAAAGTGCTCCCCTCGGTAATATCACAAAACCAAACTGGATTTATTAGGGGCCGACACTTATCTTTAAATCTTCGACGCCTGTTTAATGTAATATACTCATCAACTAAATCAAACACCCCAGAAATATTATTATCATTGGATGCAGAAAAAGCATTCGACATGATTGAACGGAAATACCTTTTTACTACATTGGAGAAGTTTGGGTTTGGCCCGAACATTTGTGCATGGATTAAATTACTGTATACTAACCCAGAAGCTTCAGTCTGCATCAATAACATTTGCTCAGACTACTTTAAACTAGAACGTAGTACTAGACAAGGATGCCCCTTGTCACCGCTGCTGTTTGCAATTGCCATTGAACCACTGGTAATACATTGTCGAAATACTGATCAGATAAAGGGGATTAGCAGAGAAGGACTGGAACAGAAAATTTAATTATATGCAGATGATATGGTAATGTACAGTATATATCGGACCCAGAAAATTCTGTGCCTGCAGTCTTAACAGCACTCACAGAATTTCAAAAGATCTCTGGTCTCAGAATTAATCTGAATAAAAGTGTACTCTTTCCAGTGAATTCTCAAGCATATAATATTAGATTAGATACCCTACCTTTTATCATTGCAGAACAGTTTAAATACCTAGGGGTAAACATAACAAGTAAACATAAAGCTCTTTATCAACAAAATTTCGCCGTCTGCATGGAAAAAATTAAACAAGACTTGCATAGATGGTCAACCCTTCATCTCACACTAGCTGGAAGAATTAACACTGTTAAGATGAATATTCTTCCTAAGCTCCTTTTTTATTTCAAAACATTTCAATATACATTAATAAATCATTCTTTAGGCAATTAGATTCAACAATAACCTAATTTATTTGGAATTCAAAACATCCATGCATCAAAAGTGCGACCCTACAAAGACAAAAGGCAGAAGGCGGCATGGCTCTACCTAACTTCCAGTTTTATTACTGAGCAGCAAATATACAGGCGATAAGAACCTGGACACAAATAGAAGAACATACACAAGTTTGGTCCGTAATAGAAGTAAAATCCTGCAGTACTTCTTTGTATTCCTTGCTCTGTGCTCCAATAAACACACATTATCGGCAATATACTAATAACCCAATTGCGCTCCACTCACTTAGAATATGGAACCAATGTAGAAAACATTTTAAGATGGAGAAGCTTCTATCTGTGGCACCTCTGCAAGAGAACCACCTCTTTCAACCTTCGCAAACATATGCAGTTTTTAATATCTGAATAAAAATTGGAATTAACTTGCTTAGAGATCTTTATATAGACGTCTTTTTATCCTATGAACAATTACATTCCAAATTTAACATTCCAGCTACACATTTCTTTCACTATCTTCAGATCAGGAACTTTGTTAAACAGAACCTTCCAGATTTTCCTCATCTTGCACCCTCATCCATGCTGGAAAAAATATTGCTCACTCTCAAGGACTTAGACACCATCTCTACAATATATAAAATCATCTTACAATTCCTCCCTTTCAAAGATCCAAGAAGGCACTGGGAAAAAGATTAATATATCAGAAAAGGAGTGGAAAGCAGCAATGCAGAGAATTCACTTGAGCTCCATATGCGCAAAGCATACAATTATACAACAAAATTATATATCGAGCACATCTGTCTCGACTAAAACTCTCCAAAATGTTTCCAGGGCACGATCCAACCTGCGAACGCTGCAACCTAGCCCCAGCCTCATTGGGTCACATGTTCTGTGCCTGCACCAAATTAACATTATTCTGGACAAAAATTTTTAATTACCTTTCAGACAGCCTTGGTCTCACAATCCCTCCTAACTCATTAACAGCTGTGTTTGGGGTTCTTCCAGAGGGGTTTAAAGTGGAGCAAGACAAACAAATTGTGATTGCATTCACTATACTTTTGGCACACGGACTTATTCTGATAAACTGGAAGAACCCAAACTCTTCTCTTTTAAGTCAGTGGGAAACCGATGTGTTATACTATTTGAAATTGGAAAAAATCAAATACTCAGTTAGAGGATCCGTACAGACTTTTTTCAAAACATGAGAGGATCTAATCAGTAATATTTTAAAATAAGCTCATAAAGCACAGAGAATTTATTAATTTAGGTATGTTTACAAGCCTTAAATTTCACGCCGTTTGGCTTGCTCTCTTTCTCTCAGGGGTGGGGAGCGATCTGTCCTTAACTCAATTTTTCTTTTTGTAAAAACTTGATTGATTTGTATGGATTGCAATAAAATTAATAAAGAAAGAAAAAAAAAAGTATAACAGAGCATGAGAAGATCCGCAAGGAAGATAAACTACCTGGTGAAAAGGTTGTAGACATCCATCCAAGAAGATTCTAAGCTGAAATTTCTACCAAAGTGGATCCTACAAAGTCCCAAATTAAGGGTCAGAATACTTATATTAATAAAAACTTTCATTTACTGACTTTTAATAAATTTTGAAACCTTTCTTAAAGCAGGATTTCACTTAGCTAATAAGGGTTGTTAAATGTTGAAGGATATCTACAATACAATGAAGGGGGCTGAATACTTTCTGAATCTAAAGTAATAGCTACCAAAAGTCAATTGTGTCATATTATCCTGCTTAAAGAACTTCATGCACACACTCACACTGGACCATTTTAAAACTTCATACTAACCTAACCTGTGTTGAGTTGTGGGAAGAAACAGGAGTATCTGACGCAAAACCCACTGAAACGTGGGGTTACCTATAAATTCTATAAAACAGAAAGCAGCTGGACTCTGAAACAAACATGGAACCCAGAATCTGTAAGAGAGTAGCTATAATCACTACCCAACCAAGCCATCCTACTCATGTACCAAGTAAAATGTATAACTATGAGGGAAAAGAAAAATATGCTTGAACCTGCTTGCCTGTTAAACTAGGAAATGCTGGCCTCATTTTCTAATTTAAATATACCAGTACAAACAAAATCATATCTAACATTTACCTTTATATTTTGTTCTCTAAAAATAGTTTACATATAAGAAGTCTTATGCTTTTTAACCAGGTTTTACCCATAACTCTTAATAATTAACTATTTTGGGACTTCATATAATACTTAAGGGCTGAGGGGTGTTTCTAGAATATACCATTTATCTTTATGCCGATTGGTATAATCGAAATACTTCAGAAATTTGAGCCATATTTATTTTCTGTGGGTCTTAAAAATTTCAGTGATTCCAATTCTGAGCACAGGTTCAGAAAAATTAAAACAGCTTAATTGGATTTGTGCATAAATAAATATGTTCCAGAGCAGGACACTGGAGGCACAGTTTTGTGTACATCTGTTTTAACATCTCTTTAACTCCCTGCAGACCTTCATTTAGATTGGTCTTTAACCTTTTTCTTGCAATCTACATGTTAAAAAGTAAAACTCCTCTACAAGAAATATCCTTATTAAAGGTTGGCTGTGTCTGGCTGTCAGTAGGGAAAAACAATAAAAAGCAGAAACCAATCTCTGCCCAACACAATGAGGCACACCTACAGAATATGTGACAGGGGCAGACTGAGTCGCATCTTGCCTGATTTCCATGTAAGCAGCTTTTTTTGGCTTGTTTTTGTTTAAACATGCAGCATTTTACCCTAATGTCACTTCTGTAATTGTTACATAGGTTTTCCCTATAATATGTATATATTTGTCTTCTTTTTACTCATTTTCAAATGGCCACTTTTCTTACTGTTGCCTGCAGCAATATTCTTTAATTTGGTGAGTCTGTTGGCGGATATCAGTATGTACTGTATATAGTAAATGGTTTCAAAGATTATCGTTTTTTTCTAGGATAGGCTAGAAAATAAAAACAAAAAGAATGATTTTATTTGTCATTAGGGAAGGCTTTAGAAAAAGCTTTTTGGTCTAGTAAAGCATGATTTTAACAAAATCAATTTGTGAAGTGACTCATACAGTATCATTTCAAAACAGAATGTCAGAGAGCACTGTTATTTCCTACATCCAATTATTTGTCGTCTTCTTATATAAGACTTGGAATGAGCAAACAACGAAAACAGTGCAAAACCTTGCATGTGTCTGCATAAATTCTGCCACTTTAATATGCTGGAAGTCAAAATCATCATCTAAGCTCTAAAAAGAAAGGAAATGACTTATTACAAATATATATTTTGAAATCATTAGCAGCCAAAAGAGTTTTCCACCAGGGCTTAGTACCCTATCAGCCTGAAATAAATATGAGTTTTTTTTGTAGCGGCATTTCTGATTGACTCTTTGCACCCAATTGTACTGAAATAGATTTAAATCCAAATAAAGGCAATGAATTTGAGCCTTCAGAATAATACATTTTGAAAAGAAGCAAAGCAATAAAATATACTAGTTGTAAGGATACCTCCAGAATGTTATTGTTAACAAGGTCTTAAAGAAGCCATTTTCTGGTATCGCTAGCAATGCTTGTTATAGAGCATTATGCAAAACAATTGCTCATTAGCTGATGAACTCTCTCATTTGATCATAAGTTGTGAAAAATACATGCAGAATAAGCAGGAAATAACATAGCTGAAATAATGTGGCTCAGCATTTAGTGCTGCTGCTTCCCAAGTCTTGAGTCCTGGGTTTAAATTCTGCTTTAGGTGACCGTATGTGGAGTTTGCACGCTTTAGTTGTGTGTTTGAGGTACTCCAATTTTCCCTCAACATTCCAAAAGACATGAGGTTTAGGTCGTTGGTGAATACAAATTGATCTCTTTTTTATAAGCTTTTATGAACTCTGTGATTTAAGATAGGCATCCTGTTGTAATCAGAGAAATTAATGGTACTTCCCATTTTAAATAATAATCCAAAGTCCCAGAGCTCCAAGGTTGATTGGGGTGCTTGACTGATCTTGCATTCATATGCAAATGCAATTTGTTAGATTATTAATTTAATTTTTACTCATGGGCAGACACAGGTTTTTATGAATTAGTTATTTATTTATTGATGAAGCACTGAATATAGAAAACTATTGTTTGGGTTAAATAAAAGCAGTTAAGCACTTTGCACCTACCTTGGCTAACTGTGTGTGGGTCCTCATTAGCCCATCCTCAGTTTTGACCATTCTGGGTTGAAGCTATCAGGGACTGTGGAGCCAACCAGGATTGACTTAAAGTACAATCTATCCATCCATGATCCAACCCGCTATATCCTAACTACAGGGTCACGGGGGTCTGCTGGAGCCAATTCCAGCCAACAAGGGAGGAAACAAACCCCAGGCAAGGTGCCAGCCCACACACACTAGGGACAATTTAGGATTGCCAATGCACCTAACCTGCATGTTTTTGGACTGTGGGAGGAAACAAACATAGACACGGGGAGAACATGCAAACTCAACGCAGGGAGGACCTGGGAAGCGAACCCGGGTCTCCTAACTGCAAGGCAGCAGCGCTACCACTGCGCCACCATGCTGCCCAAAGTACAATCTAGATATGGCAATACGTCTTTAGGTCCTCTGGCTTCCTTATACGTCACAAAGATGTGTGTGTGTTAGGCTGACTGGTCTTTCTAAGTCGTTCTGATGTGTATGAGTGTGGGTGTGTACATGAGTGTGCTCTATGATTGACTGGCATCCTGTTCATTGCTGATACATTTTTTGGTCACTCTGGTTATGTGTAACAAATAAACTGGTTTTAAAAAGTAGCTTGACACATAATATGTAGAATTCTGCAACCAACCCACAAATAAATTTAATATTTCATTATCTATTTTCATACTTTGTTGTACTATGCTGTTGTGTCACTAGGCAATTTAATAAAAATAAGGAACTACATCTTAGACAGGGTTTTCCAGACATTTCTTTTTAAATAAAACAGTTTAGTCAGCTCTTATGTTATTGGAAAGCTGCATTCCGCTCCATTGGTGTAAGAAGTGAATGCTCTCTAAGTGAAAAGGGAGCTGTTTTGTGTCAGACTGAGTTAAACTGCGGGATAACTGAATCACGGTGGAAATGAAGATTTTTTTCTTACCTACTGCTCTGTGTTTCCAGAAGTAAAGAGTTACAAAATAATTGAAAATTTTGTGCTACTACCTCTCAGGCTTTGCTAAAATCTGACCAAAGACCATTTATCTTTCAAGGATTTTTGCTTAAAATGCAGCAGTTTTATTTAAGATACAAAATCATAAACTCTTCTTCAATGTGGATAGTTGATCATTCTGGTTAGATTAGACAGTGACAGATCACTTACATTGTAACCATCCTGTTTTGTTTCACTAGAGAATAAGAGCACCATTTGAGTTAATTTACTTGCAAAGGAGGTGTCAGAGGAAAAAAAAATGGGTTTGCCAGATACTCATGAAAGTATTACACTTTGAAATATAATCCAATTTACATAAAAATTATTTGCTAAGAATGCATGGTACACTTCAAAACTAATCATTTCAATTTTCTCCTATTATTAAAAAGTATAACTTAATCAAGTTATCTTGCTACATTGACTTCTGATTATTATAAAACCTTTAAACATAGAGTGAGAGCTTTGCAGTGAGCTGCTAATATGTTTCCAGATACAGTACACAAAGTGAGAGAATACAGCCAAGAAAATGTAAACCTCTCATTATTAGATGGCACAGAAAGCAGTTGCATAATATGTTTTTTAAGATTATAACAAGAATTAGTTCTTACATAATATTAAAAAATACATTTTGCACTGTAGACAGAGAAATCAGTTGATGTCATGAATATCTTTTATCAGTTTAGTGTTCAATCGATGAGAGGTTGAGCCAATAATATTAGAAAATAATTAAAATAAACCAAATCCTTCTGACAAAATGTAAAAAAAAATTAAAATCATTGTCACTGGAGTCCAAAACTGGTTGTGAATGTATCTGTCACTTTGCCTGCATTACTGATTGGATGCAAGGAAGGAACCAATGGTGGATGGAACACCAGAATGTCAGCACACATTAACACATTCACTTACTTACTTGAGAACATGAAGTCTCACCACTCAATTTAACCTACCTATCTTTGGGATGACGAGAGGAAATGAAAGCACTTGGAGAAAAGTGCTGGTAGACATACAGCAATTGCACAAATTCCACAGAGGCAGTAACAGGGCCAGGAATTGAACCGATGTCCTGGAGTGCGGTGTCTTCTTTTTATTGGACACCATTAACAGAATGTGCCATTGTTAGACATGTATAGAAAATGACAATGCAGTATCTGTACAATAATACAAGAAAGGCTGCAGTACAAAAATACAGCACGGCCACATGCCAGGAGAAGCTTGAACGAATAAGTGACTTAACTTTGATCAGCAAGTGTAAGGGTCTCCTTTACTCTGGATTTCTTTCCACATGCCAAAGACTTTATAGAAGTGTCCAAGAGTATGAGAGCAAAGCTGAACCTTTTACTCCAACTTCCTTCACATGTGTGATGACAAATCAAAATGGTTCACTGCAATACTTTTGACCTTCTTCTTGTTTATCAAAGCTTTCACAGTTCCGGGAGTGGATTTCCCATTCTGCAATATGACCTCTTACTGGACTCAAAGATTTGTTTGACACATAATTTTCATGTAGTAACTTTGTTAATGTCTAATTGCAATAGATACAATCGGTGAGTTACAAATGCAAAATATTCTATAAATTTTAATGATTGAAGTTAAATGCTGAACAAATACATATTTTTTTCTATAAATACAAAAGGAATAAAGGGAACATAATGGTTCAAAAAGCAATTGCTTATAATAATAATGTTCTCCAAAATCCTTCACTGACAGAGATCCACAGTCATGCAAAAGTTGCTTAAGTACATTTAAGCTGCATGCAGATGTTCTCCAAATTCCACCAATTACAAATCTTCATTAGATTTACTGTAAATAGGATGAAAAAGAATTGTGCCAAGCAAAAATCTTTGCTAAAAAAGACCAATCTTTTTCCATATCCTTCTGTCCTCTGCATCTTACTCTGTTTGCGCTAACCACCTGCATGTCTTCTCTCACCACATATATAAAAGTCCTCTTAGGCTTTCCTCTTTTCCTCTTACCTGGCAGTTCCATCCTTAGCATCCTTTTCCAACATATCTAGCATCTGTCCTCTGCACTTGTCCAAACCAACGCAATCTCACCTCTCTGACTTTGTCTTCAAACTGTCCAACCTGAGCTGATCCTCTAATGTATTCATTTCTAATCCTGTCCATCCTCTTCACACCCAATGTTAATTTTAACATCTTTAACTCTGCCACCTCCTGCTCTGTCTCCTGTTTTTTGGTCAATGCCACTGTCTCCAACCCATATAACATAGCTGGTCTCACTACCATCCTGAAGACCTTCCCTTTCACTCTTGCTGTTACCTTTCTTTCACAAATCACTCCTGACACTCTTCTCCACCCACTCCACCTTGCATGCATTCTCTTCTTCACCTCTCTTCCACAATCCCCATTACTCCGTACTGTTGATCCCAGGTATTTAAACTCATACACCTTTGCCATCTCTACTCACTGCATCCTCACCATTCCACTGAACTTCCTCTCATTCACACACACATATGTACTTTGTCTTATTCCTACTGACCTTCATTCCTCTCCTCTCTAGAGCATATCTCCACCCCTCCATGGTCTCCTCAACCTGCTCCCTACTCTCGTTACAGATCACAATGTCATCAGCAAATGTCATAGTCCAAGGGGACTCCTGTCTAATCTTATCTATCAACCTGTCCATCACCATTGCAAGTAAGAAAGGACAAAGAACCAATCCCTGATGTAATCCCACCTCCATGTTGAATGCATCCATCACTCCTACCACAGACCTCACCACTGTCACACTTCCCTCGTACATATCCTGTACCACTCTTACATACTTCTCTGCCACTCCCGACTTCCTCATACAATACCACAACTCCTCTCATGGAACCCTGTCATGTGCTTTCTCTACGTCCAGAAAGACACAATGCAACTCCTTCTGGCCTTCTCTATACTTCTCCATCAACACCCTCAGAGCAAACATTGCATCTGTGGTGCTCTTTCTTGGCATGAAACCATACTGCTGTTCACTAATTATCACCTCCCTTTTTAACGTAGCTTCCACTACTCTATCCCATAACTTCATGCTGTGGCTCATCAGTTTTATCCCCTTGTAATTACTACAGCTCTGTACATCCCCTTTATTCTTAAAAATCAACACCAGTACACTTCTTTTCCACTCCTCAGGCATCCTCACACTTTCCAAGATTTCATTTAACAATCTGGTTAAAAAAAAAAACCCTCCTCAAACCACCACCTTATCGTGGTGGAGGGGTTTGCATGTCCAAATGATCCTAGGAGCTCTGCTATCCAGGGCTTTATGCCCCTGGTAGGGTCACCCAAGGCAAATCGGTCCTAGGTGAGGGATGAGACAAAGAGCGGTTCATCAAACCTCCTATGAAGAATAAAAATTTTGGACAGCGTTTTCCCTTGCCCGGACACGAGTCACTGGGGCCTCCCTCTGGAGCCAGGCCTGGAGGTGGGGCTCAATGGCGAGCGCCTGGTGGCCGGGCCTGCACACATGGGGCTCGGCCGGGAACAGCCCGAAGAGGCAATGTGGGTCTCTCTTCCCATGGGCTCACCACCTATGGGAGGGGCCAAGGAGGTCGGGTGCAGTGTGATTTGGGTGGTGCATGAAGGCGGGGACCTTGGCGGTCCGATTCTCGGCTACAGAAGCTGGCTCTTGGGACGTGGAATGTCACCTCTCTGAAGGGGAAGGAGCCTGAGCTAGTGCGCGAGGTTGAGAGGTTCCGGCTAGATATAGTCGGGCTCACATTGACGCACAGCTTAGACTCTGGAACCAATTTACTTGAGAGGGGCTGGATTCTCTACAACTCTGGAGTTGCTCCCAGTGAGAGGCGCCGAGCAGGTGTGGGCATACTTATTGCCCCCCAACTGGGAGCCTGTTCATTGGGGTTTACCCCGGTAGACAAGAGGGTAGCCTCCCTCCGCCTTCTGCTGGGGAGACGGGTCCTAACTGTTGTTTGTGCGTATGCGCCGAACAGAAGTCTGGAGTACTCACCCTTTTTAGAGTCCCTGGAGGGGGTGCTAGAGAGCATACCTTCTGGGAACTCCCTCGTTCTACTGGGAAATGACAGTGAGACCTGGAAGGGTGTGATTGGGAGGAATGGCCCCCCCGATCTGAATCTGAGTGGTGTTTTGTTATTGGACTTCTGAGCTCGTCATGGATTGTCCATGACGAACACCATGTTCAAGCATAGGGCTGTTCATATGTGCACTTGGCACCAGGACACCCTAGGCCTCAGTTCGATGATTGACTTTGTGGTCGTGTCATCATACTTGCGGCCACATGTCTTGAAAACTCAGGTAAAGAGAGGGGCAGAACTGTCAACTGATCACCACCTGGTGGTGAGTTGGCTTCAATGGTGGGAGAGGATACCGGTCAGGCCTGGTAGGCCCAAATGTATTGTGAGGGTCTGCTGGGAATGTCTGGCAGAGTCCCCTGTCAGTAGGAGCTTCAATTCCCACCTCCGGCAGAACTTCGACCACGTCCCGAGGAAAGTGGGGGACATTGTGTCCAAATGGGCCATGTTCCGTACCTTTATTGTTGAGGCGGCTGACCAGAGCTGTGGTCATAAGGTGGTCGGTGCCTGTCGTGGTGGCAATCCCCAAACCCGTTGGTGGACACCGGCAGTGAGGGATGTCGTCAAGTTGAAGAAGGAGTCCTACAGGACCCTTTTGTCCTGTGGGACTCTGGAGGCAGCTAATAGGTACTGGCAGGCCAAGCAGAATGCGGCTTCAGTGGTTGCTGAGGCAAAAAACTCAGGTGTGGGAGGAGTTTGGGGAGGCCATTGAGAATGACTTTCAGATGGCTTCGAGGAGATTCTGGTCCACCATCCAGCATCTCAGGAGGGGGAAGCAGTGCAGTGTCAACACTGTATAAGGTGGGGATGGTGCGCTGCTGACTTCGACTCGGGAAGTTGTGGGTCGGTGGATCGAGTACTTCGAAGACCTCCTCAACCCCACTAACATGCCTTCCAATGAGGAAGCAGAGCCTGGGAACTCGGAGGTGGGCTCCCCCATCTCTGGGACTGAGGTCACTGAGGTGGTCAATAAACTCCTTGGTGGCAGGGTCCCGGGGGTGGATGAGATATGCCCTGAGTTCCTCAGGGCTCTGGATGTTGTAGGACTCTGCAACATCCTGGGTGTTGACATGCCTCTGCAACATCGCATGGACATCGGGGACAGTGTAGACCGGGGTGGTGGTCCCCCTCTTTAAGAAGAAGAACGAGATCTTTAAGAAGGGGGACCGGAGGGTGTGTTCCAACTACAGAAGGATCACACTCCTCAGCCTCCCTGGAAAAGTCTATTTGGGGGTCCTGGAGAGAAGGGTCCGTTGGATCGTTGAACCTCGGATTGAGGAGGAACAGTGTGGTTTTCGTCCTGGTCGTGGAACAGTGGGCCTGTGGGGGGTGCTCCAGGAGTATGGGGTACCGGACCCCCTGATAAGGGCTGTTCAGTCCCTGTACAACCAGTGTCAGAGCATGGTCCGCATTGCTGGCAGTAAGTCAAACCCGTTTCCAGTGAGAGTTGGACCCCGCCAGGGCTGACCTTTGTCACCGATTCTGTTCATAACTTTTATTGACAGAATTTCTAGGTGCAGCCAAGGCGTTAAAGGGGGTCCTTTTTGGTGGACTCAGGATTGGGTCACTGCTTTTTGCAGATGATGTTGTCCTGTTTGCTTCATCAGGCCATGATCTTCAGCTCTCTCTGAATTGGTTCACAGTGTGAAGCGGCTGGGATAGGAATCAGCACCTCCAAATCCGAGACCATGGTCTTCAGTTGAAAAAGGGTGGAGTGCCCTCTCAGGGTTGGTGGCAAGATCCTGCCCCAAGTGGAGGAGTTCAAGTATTTCAGGGTCTTGTTCACGAGTTAGGGAAGAATGGAGCGTGAGATCAACAGGCAGATCGGTGCGGCATCCGCAGTGATGCAGGCTCTGCATTGGTCTGTTGTGGTGAAAATGGAGCTGAGCCGTAAGGCAAAGCTCTCAATTTACCAGTCGATCTATGTTCCTACCCTCACCTATGGTCATGAGGGTAGTGACCGAAAGAACGAGATTGCGAACACAAGCGGCTGAAATGAGTTTCCTCCGCAGGGTGTCCGGGCTTTCTCTTAAAGATAAGGTGAGAAGCTCAGTCATCCAGGAGGGGTTCAGAGTAGAGCCGCTGCTCCTCCGCATTGAGAGGAGTCAGATGAGGTGGCTCGTACATCTGATCAAGATGCCTCCTGGACGCCTCCCTGGTGAGGTGTTCCGGGCATGTCCAACCGGTAGGAGGCCCCGGGGAAAACCCAGGACACGCTGGAGGGACTATGTCTCCCGGCTGGCCTGGGAACACCTCGGGATTCCCCTGGAAGAGCTAGAAGAAGTGGCCGGGGAGAGGGAAGTCTGGACATCTCTGCTCAAGCTGCTGCCCCGCGACCCAATCTCGGATAAGCGGAAGATGATGGATGGATGGATAGAATCTGGTTAAAAACCCCACTGCAAATATCTCCTGAACACCTCAATGCTTCCACGGGTATGTCATTTGGACCAACGGCCCTACCATTCTTTATCCTCTTCATAGCTGTCCTGACTTCCTCCTTGCCAATCCATTGCACTTCCTGATTCACTATCTCTCCACTTCATTCAGCCTACTCACTCTCTTATCCTCTTCATTCATCAGGCTCTCAAAGTACTTTCCATCTTCTCAACACACTCTTCTCACTTGTGAGTATGTTTCCATCTTTATCCTTCACCACCCTAACCTGCTGCACACTTTTCCCTGCTCAGTCTCTCTGTCTAGCCAATCGGTACTGGTCTTTTTCTCTCTCTTTAGTGTCCAACCTCAAATACAACTCATCATACACTTTTACTTTAGCCTTCGCCACCTCTCTCTACACCTTACACCTTATTTCCTTGTTCTACTGCCTACTTTCTGCATCTCTCTGACTATCCCATTTCTTCTTTGCCAACCCCTTCCTCTGTATACTCTCCTGTACACCCCTATTCCACCACCAGGTTTTCTTTTAATCCTTCCTCCGTGCAGATGTCATGTCAAGCATCCTTCTTGCTGTCACCCTTACTACTTCTGCTGTAGTTACCCACCTGTCTTGTAACTCTTCACTACCACCCAGTGTCTGTCTTAACTCCTCCCTGAACTCAACCTTTCAGTCTTCCTTTTTCAGCTTTCACCATGTGATCCTTGGATCTGCCCTCACTCTCCTCCTTTTCTTTATCTCCAGCATCATCCTACTGACAGCCTTCCTATGCTGCCTAACTACACTTTCCCATGCCACCATTTTGCATTTTACAATCTCCTTTTGATTGACCCTCCTGCATAGGATATGATCTACCTGTGTGTATCTTCTGCCACTCTTGTACATCACCCTGTGTTCCTCCCTCTTCGGAAAATACATATTAACCACAGGCATGCTCATCCTTTTTGCTAAATCCACTACCATCTGACCTTCTGCATTCGTCTCCTTGGCATCATACCTACCCATCACCTCCTCTGTTCCCTTCACCAGAATGTCCATTGATATTCTGCTCCAATAACCACTCTCTCTCCCTTGGGTACACTGTTCATCAATTCATCCAACTCACTCCAGAAATCTTCTTTCTCATCCATTGCACATCCAACTTGAGGGGCATATGCACTAACAACATTCATCATCACACCTTTAATTTCCAGCTTCATAATCATTACTCTGTCTGACACTCTTTTCACCTCCAAAACACTCTTGACATATTGTCCCTTCAGAAAAAATCCTACCCCATTCGTCCTCCCATCCACACCATGATAGAACAATTTAAATCCACCTCTGATTCAGCTGGCCTTACTCCCCTTCCATTTAATTTCTTTTATGCACAATATATCAACCTTCCTTCTTCACATTACACCAGTCATACTGCCAGCATTCAAAGTTCCTACCCTCACTTCCACTCTCTTTACCTTCCTTCTGTCCTCCTGCCTCTGGACGCGCCTTCCCCGTCTTCTTCTCCCTCTTCGACCAACAGTAGCCTGATTTTTGCCAGCACCCTGTTGGATAACAGTACTGTTGGCTGCCATTGTTAACCAGGGCCTTGACCGATCCGGTATGGAAATCTGTATTGTTGTTCTCATATTGATCTGGCAAAATTTTGCACTGGATGCCCTTCTTGACGTAACCCACTCCATTTATCCGGGCTTGGGACTGGCACAAAGAAACACACTGGTTTGTGTATCCCCTGTGGCTGGGTTTGTAATGTTTATAATGAGCCTTGTAAAATAGGAAATTAGCACATACCATATTTAAATAGGAGGTGATTTTTTTTTCTTATAATAATTAAGCTTGTTATTTATTTAATATTGCTTATGTTACACCAGTGTTATGTTTTTAAATTAATGTGGTACAGATCAATAAAAGAACTAATTGTCCAGGAAGGTCTTGATACTGGCAATTTAATATGCTTAGCTTTAGAACAAAGTTCACAATGGGTAAGCATATCTAAGTAGTTTTTTCAGTAACAACTACACAGCTCTAAAATATTTTCCTTTCCATTTGTTTACTTTTTACTAAGCTTGTTATTTTAAAAATATATACTCAAATTCAAAAACTACAGTATGAATTATTCTCAATCAGAAAACCATAACGTCTAATTAAAGTTATTTATTTCTAGCAACTTATAGAAGTATATTATCTCTTTATTTTGGTTCTTAAAGACTTACTTGTTAGTTTAATTGGCAACTTTAAATTTGCCCTGCGTCATAGTGACACATCTAGAATTAGTACCTGCCTTAACTTTCTAATGCTGCCAGGATTGACTTTGGCATCTTTAGAGTTTACACTCTGAGTACCCTGAAAAATAGACATTTAGAGTTCTGAAATCTAGCCATTCATGTCAATAAAGAATACAGTTTAGTAGCACCAGTACAGTCAACTGAAAAGAAGTACTGGAGAGAAAGTTTTAAGAATTCACAAGCACTATGGAAGATAGAGGATTGAAGATAAATACGATGAAGTCAGAATATATGAGGTTTAATCGTGATTAGATGTGATGGTTCGAGTTGGCTCCACGTTCCCCCTTCCCTTTGGAAGCCTCTTTAACCCGCCACCATCAATAATCATAACGAAGATCAGCTAAACACATGCATCTACACCACAGATCACTTATCACATAACAATTCAGAAGTTAGCCTGCAGGTAGAGCTATTGAAAACAGAGGATAACATTTAAATATTCAGGATCAGTGTTAGCCCGAGATGGAAAACTAGATACAGTGGAACCTCGGGTCATGACTGTAATTCGTTCCAAAACTGTGGTCACAACCCGATTTGGTCGTGACCCGAAGTAATTTCCTCCATAGAATTGTATGTAAATACAATTAATCCGTTCAAGCTGTACGTAAATATATATTTTTTTAAAGATTTTCAAGCACAAAAATAGTTAATCATATCATAGAATGCACAGTGTAATAGTAAACTAAATGTAAAAACATTGAATAACACTGAGAAAACCTTGAACAGAGGTTTTAACACATTTTTTAATGAGTTTAAAGCACAGGGAAAAAATTAACATTTGAAAAATCCGTTATTTATACAAAAACTAACCATAAACAACCAAGAAAACTAACCTTGCATGAGTCGAGTTCTGGCATGAAGGAAGTGAGGAGGAACTGGGTGGAGAGGAGATTACAGTTTTGAGGTAAAGTTTGTGATGATGTGGGTTCCCTGCATGCTCCCATCTCGCTTCCGGGAGCCCTTAAACCCGTCACCGTCGGCAATGTTACCAATGAGCATGATAGTGAGGCACTACAATGGAGCAATCAGATGGTGCAAAAAGTTCCAAGTGCTTTTATTAAATTCAACAAAACAACAATCAAAAACAAAGTCCAAATTAAATAAAGTGAAGTGCTTTCAGAATCCTTCAATAAATAAATGATCCCATAAAAACAGAAGTGAAGTGGAGGTAAAAATTCAATAGAAATAGAATTCAATAGAAAAAAGTCTTCATTAAATACAACGAGATTAAAACAGTGCTCGAAGCAGTCTCTTTAAATACAAGCCCAGTGCATTCTTTAACTGCCTTCTCTGCCTTACTGCCTTCTTTAACTGCCTTCTCGCACTCTCTCTCTCTCACTCGCGCTCTCTCTCTCTCACACTCTCGTGCTCTCTCTCTCTCTCTCTCTCTCTCACTTGCTCTCTCGTGCTCTCTGTTTCTCTCGCTTGCTCGCTTACTCGCTGCACAGGTAATGCACAGGGAGAGACTGAACACGTGCGGAAATCATCGGCACATATGAACTGGAAGGGAAACTAGCTTGTTCGTCACCTGAATGTGTGGTCGTGAACAGATGCAAAAGTTTGGCAAACTTTTTGGTCGTAAACCGATTTGTACGTGTTCTGAGATGTTCGTGACCCGAGGTTCCACTGTACAGAGATAAAACATAGAGTGCAGTGTGGATGGAATAATTGGTTGAAGGTTTCAGGAGTAGAGTGTGATCGAAGAATTAAGGTGAAGGTTAAAGGTAAGGTTTTAAAGACAGTGGTAGAATCAGCAATGATCTACTGTATAAAGTTGAGAAATGAGCAGTAAAGGAGAGCAGGAGAATAAGTTAAATGTGGCGGAAATGAGAATGCTGAGATGAACGTGTGGAGTTACAAAAAAGAACAGAATAAGAAATGAGACAATCCGATGTTCAACAAAAGTGGTAGAGATATCTAAGAAAGCACAAGAAAGTAGGTTGAAGTAGTATGGACATGTGATGAAGAGAGACAATGAATATGTGGACAAAAGAGTGATGGGAATGGAAGTACATGAGAAGAAAAAATGAGGGAGTCCAAAGTAGAGGTGGGTGGATAAAATACAAGAAGATCAGAAGGAAGAGGGCTTGACTGGAAAGGAGGTGAAGGATTGAACAGTTTGGAGAAGATTGTCTTCAGAAATGACAAGGTCTCATGACTTAATTTAGGAAGAGAGTACCAAAAAGAAGAAGAAACAAAGCTGAGTAAGCAACTGCATGGGGTCTTGTAATAGGTTTTGAAATTCAAAGGAAGACTCAGAATGTATCAGTTTTTTAACAAGTGTAAATAACATAAGCAATGGACAGGGATATTCCCAAAATCCTTTTCCTTGAGGGATAAAACCAAGTAACAAAGCACAAAGGTCTAGTTTGTCAGCCTCATATTGTTTCATAATTATTGTGCAGCAGTTTTTATTGCAGCTGTGTTATTATTATGTAATGATAATCATAAAATATCATTGTTATGATAGGGGATATTAATGCTAAAGAAGGTCAACAAAGAGGTGGTTATTTCATCAGTGCAGTTGGATTAGGAAACAGAACTAAGAGAGAGGGGAGAGATTCATAAAATGATTTAATTTAAATAACCAGATAGTGACAGATGGTTTAAGCAAGTTGTTGGCTTGGAGAAGTCTAGACGATTGGTAACTCAATTTTTGAGGAGCTTATCAGAAATCCTCAGTATAGAGACAGAAAGAAGACCATGACGCTAACATACTTGTGGTGCTCTTTAAGCAAAATTAAGTTTACCATTCATTACACCTCCAGTTGAAGAGATGCTTCATCCAGGGATGGAACTAACCTTTTGGCCTTGTCAATCCACTGGCCATCTGCAGAAATGAAGAACAGTTGTCGTACAAACAGGACAATTTCATTTCAGAGGTTGAAACTCAGGAATGTTCCTTTGAATTTGTCTGTCAGCCTTGCAATTCTCTGCATTTTGTTTTCTCACAGTGGTGCTGTAGCTGCGGTGGATGGGGAAACTTTCTTCCCATTAGATATCTGTCAAACAATTCTAACTTCAAGCAGAAGACTTAAAAAACTTCCTACATGTATGCATTGGCTGTATTCTTGCCTTGAAATTGTAAACTGAGCTGATTTATGCAAGATGAGATGTCACACAAATAATAAGCATATGCCATGCCTTTACTGTCATTTAGAAAATTCAGAAAGGTATTGGCCTATTGACTCTGCAGGCTGAATGAAAATACGAACACTGCCTTCAACACTTAATCCTTGCTATATCAATTTACATCATTATGCATCAACAGTTTGTGATGTTCAGCTAACATTTCCTCCAGCAGGGTTCTGGAGAGGTGATGTTGCAGGTTGAAACTCTTTAAAATGAAGCATACAAGTCTCATCTCTGTATCCATGACATCTTTCCTTTTCCCACACATAGAAGACTAACAGTAGATGAGGCTTTCAATGTCATTTTCCAAGCCATTTGCATTCATAAACAAAAAGTGCCATTGCGGATGGAATAAATTTACATCAGCAACTGGAAATTAAACACTATGTTTTATTTCATATTTGACATTTTCTTGTTTATTTGAATTGTTTTTGCAGTTATTCTTATTATTTATCACTTATGCGTTATTATCATTGTAGTTCTTTTGAGACCTCTTATTAGTTATGTAAGAGCCATTTGCTAGTTATTTAGGTTATGTCAAGTAGATAGAAGTATTTGCTTAGTTAAGTTAAATTTTGGCCTATAAAAAGTGCATAGTTTAAGAGAGGTTCTTATAACCCCCACAAGCTGAATTGAATTGGTATATTCTAACTGTTTCTTGTCCCTTTGACCATAGATTAGTCTCAGTTAGTGATCTGCTTTGCCATAAGTAAAGCATGCAGGGCACACGGTTTCACGATATGTAAAGCAATGTGCTCTGTTGTATGTGCAGCACCGTACATATAGAACATACTGAAGGTGAAGTAAAGCATCTTTTAGTATAAAAAACAGCTGAAGTTTAACAAGAAAAGGTTAAGTTTAGAGAAGAGACATTTGTTTTCCTTTTTTTTTTGTTTTTCATTCTACGGGTGTAACAAACTTTTTTCTTTATTGTTGTCTGGACTGTTTGCTTTGATTTTTCACTAAACATTTTAAAATGAACTTTTGGACTGAGAGATTTCTTTTGGCATGCATTTGACCCGTGCTTGATTCTGCCTTACCTACCAGTAGCTACAAGTTATATGATAATAAGTAATAAGACATGCAATATGTTCTATGTCCTGTTTTGATTCTTTCAATTTTACTCCTTGTGACAGTAGGGGGCGCTATTGCTCCCTTGAACCCTCAGGTACCACACCAAACACCAGGTAAAAGTGCAATAATTCTTCTTTTTAGGTAGTCCTTCGTGTCCGATGTCTGGCAGCCATCCCGTTGCTGTAACGCTCGGGTCCTCTCGGCTTCTATCATTGCCCGGTCTTCCTTGCTTCCCATCAGGTAGGCCCACGTACTCGCGGCATCATCTAGGGTCTGTTTCTTTGGGTGATCCCCATTCTTCTTCCCAGACTTCTTCCCCATCACGTACCGATGTTGAATGAGGCTTTCTATTGCAGCACTCTCTGTAGAGGGTGGTGTTTCTACCTCTGGATACTTTGACGCTACCTTCTTAGGGTTTTCTGCCCACAAAATTTTTGTAAAACAGGTCCTCTGACAAATCGACAGCCAGAGAATCCTACCGACTACGCCAGTGTGACAGTAGGGGGCGCTATTGCTCCCTTGAACCCTCAGGTACCACGCCAAACACCAGGTAAAAGTGCAATAATTCTTCTTTTTATTATAATAATTATGTGCACCAAACACCCTCCACTCCAGACCATTCATTAACTAATCAATATAATAATAAGAATAATCAATCCTCCAACTCCCAGACCCTTAACCACCCTTCCTCCCAGGTCAGCTCAACGCTCTGGTGTTTCACTGTCCTTTTTATAGTCCTTGACCCGGAAGCATTTCACCCTCTCTGTCCATGTGACCTGGAACACTTCCAGGTCAGATAAAAATCCTTCTTTTTGTTCACCCAGGAAGCACATCATTCCCTTTGTCCACGTGACTCTGACATACTTCCTGGGCGTAAGGCAAATAGTCTCTGTGCCTCCCTGCAGCATTCTCTAGCGGGCCCCAAAGTATCCAACAGGGCTGAGAATAAAAACTACATTGTCCAGTATTCCCTGCTGGCATTCGGGGCATCTCCACGTTGCAGGGAGGACTCCACCTGGCGCCTTGGGGGTATTGGCCGGGATAAGCTGTCGGCCATATCCCACATCCTATATACAGTATGTGGAACATAAATATTGAACAAAGCATATAGAAGATTTATGAATTGTGTAAAAACAGCTGGGAATTATGTTAAAGGAACCCTGATTTTGTTAGTATGCAAAAACAATGCAAAATATGCATTATACATTATGTAGCATCTCAATTACTAATCAGTTCTCTCCACTGATTCAATAATATTGGGCGTTTTACATCTTAAGTACTTGATTGTCTAACTTACTGGGTAATATTGTCGTGTAGCCAGTAGTCTCGCTGGGCTATGTGTGATTCTCAAATGGGAATACATGTCTGAGGACAACTCATTAAAAAGTTTATGGTAAATAGCAGTGAAATCCTCCACTGGAAAGACTCCACTGACAGGGCATCTTCTTAAAACACCTGTCTCCAGTTTCCCCAGTCCATGAACTTTAAATCACTGGGGTCTCCGGGTAAGAACAAAAGAAACTGAACAAAAGACGTGACACTAAAAGAAAATAAAAAGTTAAAATTGTTGTTATCAGTTCAGGAGCTCAGTACATGGTAACAGAAGCTTTGCTTTTTGCACATTATAATGAGCACTGTGCAGAAGAGACAGACAAACATGCATGTAGACCACTGCAGGCATTTGGCTCCATGCATTTAAGAAGTGTTTCTATCTGTTATATCTTTCTGTCATTTTGGCTACTGCATCACTATATTGAAAAACATCAGGAAATAGAGTTTAGATAAATGTTGTTGTCCATGTACAGTATTTATGACAGGTTAAAATTCTGCAGCTATATTCTGGCATGACATGTTAAGCATTTAATAGACATTAATGTTAACTTGCTTTAGTTATTTGTTTAGACAAGCTGGCAGAAGCTGGATATTGTATAGCCTTGTCCTTACTTCTACAGGTGTCTTTAGGCAGATTTACTGATCTGAGTGTTTAGAGTGCTGAAATCTGCATCTCCTGTGGCTCTTTGTTATCAACTCTCTTAACAGCAGTCCTTTTCACTTCCTTTTGATAGGGAGTGTCACATCATTTACTTCTAATGCATTTTTGCAATTCATATTTTCACAAACATAGATGCCAGTTCATTCAACCAGCACTTGTGACAATGTTTGTCTGATGTTACAAAGAGTTTTCCCTTGCAACAGGTTATGCTTCTTTTTATACACATGCAATGTGCTCTCTGCACACACAAAAAATATTTATATTGTAATAACTCCAAAAGGAGACAGCACAAAGGTTTGGGGTTTTCCGGCTCCGTATATTATAGACGATCCACAATATTGAACAAAGAAAAAAAACAGGTCAAACATAAACTAAACAGTTCAAATGCGAGACGCCGAAGCATGGCGTCGGCGGCCATTTTATGAGGGAGGAGCCGGAAGTGGAGGAATGCTGGGAAGGAACCGTGAGGGATGCTGGGACCAATGATGTCAGGACAAGATGGCGGAGGAAAGGCGGAAGTAACACGTACTGCGGGCAAAGTCGGCTTATGGCGGCGGAGCGTCCTTTTTTCTGTAAGAAAGCACAGGGAGAAAGTTAGTACCCCGCCATTCCCTGCCGGCGAATGTTTTCCCAGGTGTGTTAAAATCCGTCCGCGGTCTCCTACTCGCGCGTGCGTGACATGATCCCCCCCTTAGCCCAAGACCGTCAGGTCGGGCGGACCTAACCGAGAGGTCGTGGATACGAGAGAGGGCATCGGCATTGGCCTGAAGGGTGCCCCGACGATAAGTGACAGTGAACTTATATGGTTGTAAGTCTAGAAACCACCTGGTGACCCGCGGATTCGACTCTTTATGTAGGGACATCCACTGAAGTGCAGCGTGATCAGTCACCAGAGTGAATTCGCGACCCAGCAGGTAATAACGGAGATGGGTCACCGCCCACTTTATGGCCAAAGCCTCCCTCTCCACTGCCGCGTACCGGGTCTCCCGGTCCATCAGTTTCCGGGTGAGGTACATCACGGGGTGTTCGACACCGTCGACGCTTTGGCTCAACACGGCGCCCAGGCCTGTGTCCGAAGCGTCGGTCTGGAGAATAAAAAGGAGCCCAAAATCGGGTGTCCTTAACACAGGTGTCGATGTAAGGGCCTTCTTTAGGTTATTGAATGCGTGCTCCGCCTTGTCATTCCACACCACGTATAAGGGAGCGCCCTTCTTTGTTAAATTGGTCAAGGGTGCGGCCCTTTCGGAGAAACGGGGCATGAACCGGCGGTAGTACCCCGCTAACCCCAAGAAAGCTTGCACCTGCCTCCTGGTATTCGGACGGGGCCATTCCAGGATGTCTTTAACTTTTGAACACTGGGGTCTCACCTGTCCTCGTCCCACCAGGTAGCCTAAATACTTGGCCTCCTTCAAGCCAAAGAAACACTTTCGAGGATTTATGCGGAGGCCGGCTTTAGCTAGTGTCGTGAGGACAGCAGAGACCTGCAATAGATGCTCTTCCCAGGTGCTGGAATAGATGACGACGTCATCCAGGTAGGCGGCACTATAGGACTGATGGGGTTTCAGCACTCTATCCACCAGATGTTGAAAGGTTGCGGGGGCCCCGTGCAGCCCAAATGGGAGGACCTTGTATTACCAGTGTCCACTAGGGGTGCTAAAGGCCATTTTTTCTTTTGTGGATGCCGTTAAGGGAATTTGCCAATACCCCTTCGTCATATCAAGCGTAGTCAAGTATCGAGCCGTACCCAGCCGCTCGAGGAGGTCATCAATGCGGGGCATCGGGTAGGCATCGAATTTGGAGATCTGGTTCAGACGTCTAAAGTCGTTACAGAATCTCCATGAGCCGTCTGGCTTGGACACGAGGACGATAGGGCTGGACCAAGGGCTATGGCTCTCCTCAATAATGCCCATATCTAACATTTGCTGCACCTCTAATTCCACTTCAGCACGTTTTGCCTCCGGGAGTCTATAGAGCCTCTCCCGGATGATTACGCCGGGGTCCGTGACTATGTCGTAAGCAATCAGCGAGGTCCGGCCAGGCGACTCGCTCACTACTTCTGGGATGGCTCGGATCACATTCGTTAACTCCTGCCGTTGTTTGGGGCTTAGCTCATCACCGAGGTTAAGGGCTGTCGTGCACGAGAAAAGGGAGAGGGACCTAGGGGTGTCGGAAAGCTCCTCCCGATCTTTCCAGGGCTTAAACAAGTTCACATGGTAGATCCTCTCCGTTGGGCGACGATTGGGTTGTTTTACCAAATAGTTGACCAGTCCTTTTCGCTCCTTAACCTCATACGGCCCTTGCCAGTGAGCGAGCAGCTTGGAGTGGGAGGTAGGAACGAGCACCATAACTCGGTCCCCCGGGCTGAACTCCCGAAGGACGGAGTTGCGGTTGTAGCACCGGGCCTGCGCACGAGTCACGTGGTCCTTTAGGAGGGGCCTGATTTTTGTGAGCCTGTCACGCAGTTGCGCCACATACTCCAATATGTTAGAGGAGGGAAGGGCCTCGGCTTCCCAGCCCTCTTTTAGTATATCCAGAATGCCTTGGGGTTGTCGCCCATACAACAGCTCAAAAAGGGAGAAGCCCGTAGAGGCCTGAGGTACCTCCCGGTAGGCAAAAAGCACCAGCGGGAGGAGCTGATCCCAGTTCCTACCGTCCGCGCTGACTACTTTGCGGAGCATCTGTTTCAGCGTCTGGTTAAATCTCTCTACCAGCCCGTCTGTCTGAGGGTGATAGACAGACGCTTTCAGGTGCTTTATTCTGAGTAATCTGGCCACCTCCCTGAACGTATCCGAGGTAAAGGGTATACCCTGGTCCGTGAGGACTTCTTTGGGTATACCCACTCTGGAGAACAAATTAACTAATTCCCATGCGATGCTTTTTGTGTTAGCGGAGCGCAGGGGAACCGCCTCCGGGTATCGGGTGGCGTAATCCACCATAACCAATATATATTTATAGCCACGGCTTGAGGGCTCCAAGGGTCCTACCAAGTTGACCCCTATTCTGTCAAAGGGGATGTCGATCAGGGGTATAGGGACGAGAGGAGCATGGTCCCTCCTGGGAATCTGGCGGGTCTGACACTCCGGACAGGACTGACAGAAGCGGCGGACCTCCTCATTAATCCCAGGCCAGTAAAAACGGAGCTTAATCCTCTCCAAGGTCTTTTCGGCCCCGAGATGGGCGCCCAGGAGGTGAGCATGAGCTAATTCGCATACCTCCCGCCAGAAGGTACGCGGAATTAGCAGCAACTTCCGCACCTCGCCCTCGTGGGTTGCCACCCGATACAGCAGATCATTTTTAAGCACAAAGAAGGGTTCGCGTGGTGTGGAACCGTCGGCTTGTGAGCTATTAGGCAGAACCACCGCATTCCGGGCAATCCGCAGGGAATCATCATTCCACTGCTCCCTCTTAAATGAGGCCGGCGTGGACCGAAATTGGTGATCCAGGCTACCCAGAGGGTCCTGTGGCCTGGACCCCGGAAGCGTTCCCTGGCTAGTCCCTTCCCCGGAGGAATCTTCCTGGTCAGGGCCCGTCACCGTGGGAACATCTCCCGAGGTACCAGCGCCATTAGGGCCTGCCCCAGGGCACGGCGTGGAGACGGCGGGAGGGGCGCCTTGCCCCCTCATGACCAGATCCAACGAGGCCCCAGGAGCGGTGTGTGTCACCGGATAGGGGGGTTCGGGCAACACAGAGACCATCAAATTAGTTAACTCCCCCTTCCAAGTGATATAACATTGTGCGGAACGATATGACTTGGTCTCCCCGTGAACACAAGTGACTTGTAGGTGTTTTTTCAGCCACTGTCGCGGTAACACATAACGGCGAGCCACAATGGTTATGTTGCTGCCGGAATCAAACAAAGCCACCACTGCGTGTCCATTCAATAACACCACTCCCGTGTTCGGACTCGCCAAGGGATGCGACGGGGTACAGTACCTCTCCGTAGATACCCAGGTGCAGTCCATCGGCTTGGTCGTGCTATTCAGGGGACAGGCTGGCAGCAGATGACCGGTCTCGCCGCACTTGTAACAGCACGGAAGACCCGGCTTTTCTCTGGGCCTTGACGGCGCTTCCGCAGCGCGTCGAGGGGGCTCGGGGTTGGCCGCCCGTCCCTGTCGGTTCCCACGAGCAGACCTTTCTGACTCCCCGACTCGGAGAACCGCCAGCTGACGCTCCAAGACTTCCAGGAGACCCGGCATATCCTTATAAGGATGTCGCCGGACCTGCTGGGCGAGGGAACTGGGCATGGCGTTTACCAGGCCCTCACAGGCCACCTGCTCAACTACTTTCCGGGCCTGGGGTCCCTCTGGCCGTAGCCAGCGGCCCATTTTGCCCCAGAACTCGAACGCCTGGGCACGGGCAGGTTGTTCGGGGTTGAACTGCCAGTTCCGCCACTCTGCCGCCTGCTGGCCCGGCGTAATGCCGTAGCGGGCCAGGATCTCTGGTTTGAGGAGGTCGTAGTTCGCGGCCTCCTCCTCGGGAAGGTCATAATAGGCCCGTTGCGCGGGCCCCTTCAGGTAAGGCGCCAGAATGGACGCCCACTCGGACCGCTGCCACTCGTTCCGGGTGGCCATCCGTTCAAAAATGCCCAAATACGACTCGACGTCGTCAGCGTCGGTCATCGGTACCAGAGGGGGAGGCTTTGGTTTGGGCGGGTCTGCCCTCGCTCGTTGGGCTTCTGCCAGCCTGGCCTTCGTAGCCTCCAACTCCCGGGTGGCAGCGGCTTGCGCTTGCTGCAGGGCCTGGAGTTGGGTATTCATCCCCTGCAGCACGGTATTCAGGTCCTGTCCCTCTGTCATTTCCGAGGATCTTCTATCCGCAAGACTACGCCACTGTAATAACTCCAAAAGGAGACAGCACAAAGGTTTGGGGTTTTCTGGCCCCGTATATTGTAGACGATCCACAATATTGAACAAAGAAAAAAAACAGGTCAAACATAAACTAAACAGTTCAAATGCGAGACGCCGAAGCATTGCGTCGGCGGCCATTTTATGAGGGAGGAGCCGGAAGTGGAGGAATGCTGGGAAGGAACCGTGAGGGATGCTGGGACCAATGACGTCAGGACAAGATGGCGGAGGAAGGGCGGAAGTAACACGTACTGCGGGCAAAGCCGGCTTATGGCGGCGGAGCGTCCTTTTTTCTGTAAGAAAGCACAGGGAGAAAGTTAGTACCCCGCCATTCCCTGCTGGCGAATGTTTTCCCAGGTGTGTTAAAATCCGTCCGCGGTCTCCTACTCGCGCGTGCGTGACAATATGTTTATTTGTTGTTTTTTTTTTATTTTGGAAACTTTTACTGTAGACCATTTAGTGCAATCAGAGGCTTCCTATCTGTCAGTTCTGATTTACAAGAGCACCACTGCTCTTTGCAGTTCAAAATCACTTCTCCAACTTTGAGCACCACCTTCATGATGTTTTGGATTAGTTTAGAATTGTGTTACTCAGTGTGTCTTCCAATTATCCCCACCCAGTTTTAAGCAAAATTCACTCTTGATTGTCTCCAGACATTAATCTTTTTATATAATACGCTACCGTGGTTGTTCGTTTGTCTGTCCACGATGTTAAATCACCTGTAGCTCGCAACCCGTTTGAACTATTGACCTGAAATTTGGCACACGTATACTATGTGACCTCTACTATCTGCTTCATCAAGGTGATGATTGACCTCCAAGGTTATTCCTTGTTTTATTTTTATTTTATTGTAGAATCAACTCTGGGCAGTAGGGAGGACATGCAGCGCATGCGTATGAGCACCATTCTTATCCCTACCACCTTTACCATCACTTCCCTACCTCTTCAATTCTTAAATCATTCTTGAGGAAGATTGAAGACTTAAGTGCTAGCTTAAGTGAAAAATTAAGGAAAATGTACAAAGTAATTGCAACATAAACACTGACTTAATCAGTGTTAATTAACACAAAAAGATGCAGACGAAAGAAGAGAAGAAGCAGGCCGCTAGGGTGGAGAAAAGAAGAGCTGCTCAGGAAGTAGCATCAACCTCTGAGCAAATGAATGCTAAACGTACAGAGAAAGAGGATGAAAACTATGAATGCTCAAGTTAAGTATATTCACTGCACGCTATCGTTACTGGTATTATATATCTGACTCAGAGAAACTATGTGAACAGAGTGCAGTGAAATTCTTACCTGCATTTATTAAACAACATGCAACATTTCACAAATCTCTGGCACCACAATTAGTGACTTATGCTGCATATTAATATCTGGTATTTATTTTTACTTTGAAATATATTGTTTTTTTGTCATTGCTGAGTCTTTACTGTAACTTGTACTTGTATTTTTTAATATTTCTTCACAAATGGGAAGAACAACAAATATTTTTTATTGTGCTGTAAGGTATATTAACAGTAATTTAAATTGAACTGAACCTGAAGCTGTTATATTTTGCAATTGCTGACCCATCCAAACCAAACAACATAAATATGCTAGGCAAAATCTAGTTAAAGTTTTAATCACTGGCGTATTGAAGCAGTTCTTCTCTACCTTTCTGTCAGCTCTTCCTGTGATCTACAATAATGCCATTACACACACATAAACCAAACCAAATTACCTTCCAGAAGCTGTCATAATTATGATATCTGAAGCCTATCCTGCTGACTAATTCAACCTTAAGACACACTTCCCATTCAAGGAACAGCTAAAGAAGAAAGATTTTCTAAGTTCAGCATTGTTTCATTTAAAAAGATAAGCACATTATTATTATTGCCTGTATGATTCCACCCTGTGTGGTCCTTGAACAAGGCCCTTAACCTACAATTCCTTGGTATGACATTAACCTGCATCCAGCTCTGCAAACGGGTCTTCCAACTTGCAGGGAAAACTTGGGGGATGGTGACATGATTGGCACTCCAGCCACCATAAAAAAATCACACACTGTTCCATTCCATTCAAACTAGTGTTGTGATGAGTTGTCACCTGTTGCATGGCTGTACTCAGGTCCTAATCTTGGATCCTGAGGTGGTGAGTGCAGCAACACACTGTATCAATGCATGTTCCCAAACTCTCCCTACCTCTGAATACTGTTATAAAAAATTGTAATGTGTTTCTGATCATTACATACTCAAAAATGTCTATATAAAATAGGCAAGTTTCCACGGCATACTTATATAGCACCTAATCTGCAACCTTACTAATACATTTAAACATGTTGCTGTATCTCTTATTTATTCAGCTCCTGCTGAAGTAGACTAGCTAAGAATTGAGAATCACTTTTACATTCTCTAATAAAGCTTTTACCCTGCAATATGTGCTATACACAATAAAAAGCATTGATTCTAATAAAATAATACACATGGATAGACTAAATGTGTTTTTGTAATGCATATTGACATTTTTAATATATAATTCAATTTTCTTATAGTTAAGACCTTGAATCGATTTGAAGCGTGTGGTAAGAGTTTTATAGTAATGCTTAAATGTGTGAAAACAATCCCATTGGAAAAATATAGAAGCGAAAGAATAGACACACCTACCCTGCTGAATGATAATTTGAAAATCAAGCTTACATGAGAGAGGTTACCATCTACAATATTGTACTGTAAATGGCTCATAAAACAGCATGAAAGATCACTGTTGGCAGTTACTCCAAACAGGAAAGGGCAGCACCTTCCTGTGTTTCCTTCCTATGCTTTAAGGGCTGTTACTGTAGAGCAGGTTCTCAGGTTCAGTCGTGGAGACCCCTGTGACTGCAGATTTTTGTCCCAACCAATGTTGCAATCAGTGAGTTATTTTATATTTAATTAATCTCATTATTTAATTAGCCAGTGTTCTTTTCATTCTTATTTTGCATTCAGAAAAGTGTGATACTATGAGGTGTTTTTGCTATATGTTTCAATGTTTGACTCTGCTTTGTCATTTTCTTTTTAGTTCACTTTTTCTTAGATGTTCTTTGCACTTTTGATTGTATTTGACTACTGACAATGATGAGCTGAGCAGACACCATTGCAAACACTGGATGTTAATAGGAAACTATTTCACTATTACCCAAGTATGTGCTTGTTAGTAAATAGTAGCTTGAATAATCAGAATATTAAAAAAATTAAAAAACAAAAATAATGAATTCTTATATCAATCTAAATAGATTCTTGCTTTATTCTGTAAATATTTACCCTATCCAGTTTGTAATTATTGGCTTGATACCAAAAAAGGAACATAAATTGGAAATTAACAGCTTTCTTAATTAAGAGTGGAGTCTAATTAAAACCAGAAGCTGGATGGGATGAAAACCTGCAAAGAGCCCTGGGACTGAACTTGAGAACCACTGCTTTGAATTTACCTTTGGATTAGAACACCTCCTTTTTATTCATTTCACTCCCTGTCAGACAGTACGTGGTCTACCACCTAAACAATGACACTCTGTGCTTGCTCATGCAAATGAGTTTCAAGTACTAGAGAGATGTACTATGTATACTTCAATTTAAGTTAAATTATTTTTTCAACATGTGGCTAGAAATGAACATCCCCTAAACTTAAAGAAACGACTGAAGTTTAAAAACAACTGTTTAAAGTTTGATCATTTTGCAGAATTAAATTATTGCCTTAATTTAAAATGCTAGGAACCTTACAGTTCTTTGGCATCCATACACCTTATCTGCCTTAATATGTAAAGCCATACTGTCATTTGTAAGTATTTATTCTAAGGCAGTGGCTGTCAGACAAAGTCCTGGGGATCTTCTATGACTCCTGGGGCATCATGTATAAATGGTGTGTACGCACAAAAATGTTGCGTAAACCTGTTTCCAAGTTCAAATCGTGATGTATAAAACCTAAATTTGGCATAAAGCCACACACATTTGCACGTTAGCTCATACCCTGGCGTACGCAAGTTCTCCACTTGGTTTTGTAGACTGGCGGCACCCAGCGTCAAAGCAGTGCTACTGTTCCTGTGTGGTTTCCCTTTCTTTTTTAGATCCACATCCCTGACACGGCTTTATAAACACACTGAAATTAACCGCATATTATTTATTAGTTTAATGCATCTGATTGTAATTAACCTGTAACAATATAATGGTCCACAGAATGGTCAAACTATTCTAAATACCTTAGCTACTTTAGAGTTGTTACTTTCACTGCACCTTCTTCTTTTTCATTCAGCTTCTCCCGTTAGGGGTTGCCACAGTGGATCATCTTTTTTCATATTACTCTCACTGCACCACTAGGAGTATTTATATCACTGTATCTGAGTGTGGAATCACAGCTCAGCAGCTGATCAGAACGAGAATTATCGGGATACAGCATCAAGCACACACTGCCTCAACCATGCTGTCTATTGAACTGCTCTCATACGACAAACGCTTCAGAGCCTTTCCTCGTGGTTCAGAAACAGTTTCATCCCAAGAACTATAAAAGCCCATCAAGTGCTCCTTGTAGAACTGTTTGTACTTATAAGTACAATTACCTCACTGTAAACTTGCGATACAGTTATAATATTGCACAACCTGAGCCACTTTATAAAGCGCGTATTTACATATGATGACGATACCATTTTTAAGATGAAATGCAGCAAAATATGTTTATTATATTATACAGATAAAACTTTAACTTCATTTAAATAATCTATATTGTTAATAAATAAACATGTGAGGACACATTGTTGTAGAACTAACAAGGAGCTGGTGCTCCATTAACGGATTGTTCCTGCCTCGCGCTGTATTCTTGCTGGGGTTGGCGCAATACTGGAAGGATAGATGGATAAAATAGTTAAACATGTACTAGGAAGATATTTCAATGTTCCTTAAAAGTTTTGAAGAATTGGCGTTCTAAGCTTACAGATGGCTTAACGTCTATTACAGAGCTGATTGTGTGGCGATTGGGTATTTGGAGAAAGAAAAGGAAGGACAGGAATTGGGGGTTAGTACATTTGAGAGAGACAGTACTGCTGCAATAAATTATTTCATCGAAGGTCGCGCATGGTCGCAGCAAGCATCCTGCGTGAGGCATGAACAATCACTGCGCCACCGTGTTCCCATGTTTAATAACATGCTTTAATTCCTATCATCATGAAAATTATATCAAGTATACATCTCAGTATTTTAATTATTCAGAGAGCTGTAATATCACGAATGTAATGCAGTGGTTCTCAACCTGTGGGGCAGGCCACCCTAGGGGGGTGCGAAGTAACAAAAAGGGGGGGCGCGAAGATGTGAAAAAGGAAAACAAGAATCAAAAATATGAAAAAAACATCTGTTGAAACCAAAACAAATTAACTTAAACTACATTCTGATACTAGAACAATAACTATAGAGTTAGATAAATGTTGATAAAAGTTAAGTAGGTATAAAAAAATATGCATCTACATTTCAAAAAAATGTTGGGGGGGGGGGGCGATTAAAACTGTTATGAAAACTTGGGTTGCAAATACTTAAAGGTTGAGAAATGCTGATGTAATGGATTCTGTGTCCTGTTGGAGGAAGAGAAAGCCGGTTTAAGAAGCACGTGATTCACATACATAGAGCACATAGAAGAACAAATATAAAACAAAACATTTAACGTGCTACTTTAGTTTCAATGGGATTTGAGAAGCTAGTAAATTAAACGATTTTAAGATGAAGTTTATGATGTTCTACTTTAATGACAAAATAAATTACATGATTAAAGTGGAAATTTAGAGATTAAAGTTGACATTTCGTGATTTTTCCCCATTGTGTCCCTATTTTTTTTTTCTTTTCTCTGTACCCTAATAAGCTTTCATATGACAGTCAGACACTTTTTCATGGTGACTTTGATATCTGATAACTTCTTTGTTATTTTGGGCACTGTGCGACTTTGTGAACTTGAGCTTTCGAGTTTTTCTGACACTCTATGTCACTTGATCAACTTCCTTTTGTTGTTTATACCACTGTTTAAACCAACACATAGTACGTTTTTCCTTACCTCCATTTGGTATTTGCTGAAATTCTTCTATTTCCCCCCAAGCTTTTGCCATTGTCTTTTCACAGAACGCTGAGCTTAAGGCCTATTTATGTTGATTTGCATATTCAAAGAGGCGTAATTCTGGGAGGAGACGGGGCGGGACAACAGGCGCGTGTGTTACTTTTCACACTGACCAGGATTTATGGAGCGGAAGAACGTGGAAGTTGGCGAATGCACAGATTTATGAATCTGGATTTTTTTATGCATAAGCACATTTCTGCTTTTGAGATTACACCATGTTATAGTGTGAATTCTACGCATGGCATTATGCATGAGGCCCCTAGTGCTTGTTCAAAACAGTTTCACAATAAGTGAGACTAATATTAAATTACTTCTAATTTTTCTCATTTAATTACCTTGTAATTTTTCTCTCCTCTCTTCTAATTTTGAATTTAAAAAAGCACATGTGAGTTTTACATTTATAAGATTTTTAGCAATATTGTCATTTTTGCTGCACCTTTATATGCCTAACCCTCTTTTTTTCTTACTGATTTGCCTTTTTCTGTGTAGTTTTCCTCTTATTTGTATACTAATAATGACAATTAACATTGAGCAAAGCTGTGCAGACATCTGGACCAACAACATTGAATGCGCACAGACTACAACTACTCGAGCATCAGACTCACTAACGTGTGTCATTCGTAGATAATGAACTAAATAACCTGAACACCTGGAAAAGCAGAATAAATGTAGGGTGAAAATAGTATAAACCAAGTTAAAAACACTAAATTATTATCATCTAACATTCAGAAATACTTTATATACTCTAATAAAAATTTGGTCACTCAAGTCTGTGCACCTTTGGGATGCATGAATAGAACCAGATTATCAGGAGAAATACGTGCTTATAAAAGGAGAGAAATCCACAGTCTCTAGACTAGGATTCAGTCCCAGGACAGACTAATTCACCTGTCGATTTGCCTGATGACTTTGTATTTGAGATATTAAAAGACTGTGCAACAATGTTAAGGTAGTAGACTGAACTGGGTCCTAATAACTGCTCTAACCTACCTAACCAGGGCACCCTGTTACATATACAATTAGTACCTACTGTTGCTAATTACACTAGCCAATTAAAAGCCAGTTTCTCTCCCTAATAATGATTATACTATAAACTTTTAGATTTACTTTTTAGAGCCATTGGGAGCACATAGTTAGCTGACAGGATCAGAAATAAGCTGATGTGATATTTCTTATAGAAAACTGCACTCCTTAATAGTAATATAAAATGTTCAGTATTGTGCTTGATGGGGTTGTCTGAAGGCAATGTTTTGTGCTGGCAATTTTATTTACTCTTTGCCTGAAAGTAAGCAATCACTGTTAAGTACAAAACCTATGCTCATTTAATATTAAATTGATTTTACACTAGCATAATGTACTATTCATAACTGCATTTTTCTCAGTCTTTTGGCATTTTGTTTACATAAATCTTATTGTGTTATGATTGGAAATGAATAGCATCTATTTTTAATATCAGTTGATGAAAACTATGGAGGGAAGAAAAATGGCTGTTTGTGCAGATTTGTAGCAAGGCCCCTCATCCTTGTGTACTATAAAAACGGTATCTGTATATTTTTTTGTATTTATACTTTTCAGTTTACTTGATAACAATATGCCACTTCAAGAAGCTAATATGAAAAAAAAATGTAATTATATACAGTACATATATATATAAGCTGTGTGTGGTCTTTGGGACAAAAAAACAACCTGAAGACTCCCTAGCAGTTTTACTATATTTGTGAACTCGGAGAGGCATCAGCTATCTCTTAAGAATTACCCAGGGCTGAGGACGTACGTGCACCTGTGCTTGCTGCTCCACTGGCTTTTGTAAGAAGATACAGGCGATATCATATCTGTATTGCTGGCATATGAGTCCTATTAATCTTTGTCTCAAGAAAATACCTCCATATAGAAAATGTTGTCCTCTGTTGCTGAGGTGTTTCATTGTCATGTTGTTAAGCCACGGCGTCTGCTTCCTTTTAACATTGTTTCCCTTCATCTGTGTCATGACTATTTGCAGGTGTTCTGCCACTTTATAGTAACTAATCAATATTTGTTAATGGATCAGAACCTTTGACCACAAATACAATGGCAAAAGAAAAGCTGTAAAGCCAGTTGTAGGACAAACAGAACCTGAACCATTGCTTGAATCAAGCGATAGTGATGCCAATGTGAATTAGTCATCAGACATCAGTGTTCACCCTAGCATCTTTTAGTTTAGTTGAGCGCCCGGCTCTCATCTCACATGACATTGTGAGATGACAACCGCAGATCTACAGGCACAAGCAGATCTAATGATCTGCAAAGATGGCAAAGGACGAGCGGGCGGGTAGGCAAATATTTTAGAAGCAGGATCGCAAGTTGCGAGGGAAGAGGCGCGGGATGGGATGTTGCCGATCACTCGATGCTAAATCTAATATTGGGGACGAGGCGGAGCGGAGTTCACAAGCAAAGAGTATGGGGAGGTGGGCTTTCGAGAGGGGGGTGTACATGGTAATAGCGAAGAGGAGGACTGATAAAATAAAAAAAGTCTAGTGGAACCAGCCTGTCAGATATCAGAAAGTGACAGGAAGTGACATCTCTGTTCTCAGTGTCGGTGCAGTCTGTGTAGTGCTGCTAAGCATACAGCTGCTCTCTTCTTGTTCAGTACTTAGCAAACCAATATATATATATATATATATATATATATATATATATATATATACAGTCATCCCTCGCTATATCGCGCTTCAACTTTCGCGGCTTCACTCGATCGCGGATTTTATATGAAAGCATAACTAAATATATAACGCGGATTTTTCGCTGCTTTGCGGGTTCTGTGGACAATGTGTCTTTTTACTTCCTGTACATGCTTCCTCAGTTGGTTTGCCCAGTTGATTTCATACAAGGGACGCTATTGGCGGATGACTGAGAAGCTAACCAATCAGAGCACACAGTTAAGTTCTCCTGACTGAGAAGCTAACCAATCAGAGCACGCAGTTAAGTTCCTGCATGCTGAATGCAGTGTTAACCAGCAAGTCTTGTCTCGCTCATTCAGCATCAACATGTTTCGCTGTGTAAAGAGTTGTGCTCTTTTGTGTTTATCTTTGTGCATAGTCAAGCCCTTCATTATGGCTCCAAAATGATCTGCTACTGCTTCAGGGGCCGTGCCCAAGCGCCAACGGAAGATGTTAATGATTGCCGAAAAGGTAAACGTTTTGGATTTGTTGAAGGCTACGATTCTTTTTATTTAAAAAGTAAGAAAGGAATATAAGATCTACAGCTGCAGTGTCCTTTTAACCAGGGTGCAAAACGAGTTGTAAGTGGATGTAATAAGGTAGTAGTCTGGATGGAATCTGCTTTAGGGATTTGGAATGAAGACTGCCAGAAGAAGAACAACGGCAGTGCTACACAGTCGTCTGAAGTGGCTCTTTTAGAAGAGCTGTAACGCTCTCCTTTGTTGTGCAGTAAAATTAAACTCATTGTTATCGGTCAAGTCATCGTGTCATTGTTGGTGAGTAACCATAATTAATTTTCTACTTACAGTACTTAGTACATGTACGTACGTTTAGTGTCACTGTACACACATTTACTGTATACTATTTTTCTTGCATTGTACTTATTTATTGCTGGTGGCCTGTCTATCGTAATGGCTGTAACATATGTGATATCGGAGACACTCAATATCTTTAAAATAATATTTAGGTTTTACTGTATATAAACAGTGTGTTTATATACATAATTTCAATGAATCTTACCTAATATCTAAGAGAATACAAAGGGATTATGCTGTATAACTCTGCGGGGAATATTTATAAACAGTGTGGGAGAGTTTATAAGGGCTTAAAATATATAAAAATAACCTTACAAGCATATGGTTTCTACTTCGCGGATTTTCACCTATCGTGGGGGGGGTCTGGAACGCAACCCCCGCGATCGAGGAGGGATTACTGTATATATATACAGTTGTTTAAGCATTAGGTGTACATTCTGTATGCAAAAATCCTTGTAGCATTCACTGTGGTTCCTGTTAAAGTGACTCCCTCTGTCATTTTTATATTTGCTCATGCTGAGGGTTTTGTTAAAGTGACCCCATCTGCCGTTCTTATATTTACTCATATTTGGACCTGCGTCCATATCTCAACAATTGTGCAGAAACTATTGCAGCACATACTGTGTCCTGAGCAAGACGCTTATGTCGAGAATAAAGTCGACATTTCCACTTTATTCTCCACATTTCCACTTTAATCTCGACGCTTATGTCATGAATAAAGTTGACATTTCCACTTTATTCTCGACATTTCCACTTTAATCTCGACATTTCTGTTGAGAAAAAATTCAACATTTTCACTTTATTCTCAACATTTCTACTTTATTCTTGCCGTTTATCTCGAGATTAAAGTCGACATGTTGACTTCATTCTCGTAGTTTGTCATTAAAGTAGAACATCGTAATCTAAACTTCACCTTTAAAATGAATATATTTGAGAAAATCTAGTAAATTAAACATTGATTTTAAGATGAAGTTTAGTTTACGACATTCTACTTTAATGACAAAATAAACTATGAGAATAGACTGGAAATATTGACTTTAATCTTGACATAAACTGCGAGAATAAAGTGGAAATGTCGAGAATAAAGTCAACATGTCACTTCACTTTGTCCATATTTTTTTTTCTTCACTGTGGCCTAATAAGCTTCCATAGTTTTGTTAAAGTGACCCATCTGCCATTACTTTTTTGTTCATATCTTGCCCTACCGTTGTGCAAGTGTGCAATGAATATCCAACAGGCTCTCACTTTCCCACTCAAAAGTCTTATTCATAGGTAACTTTTAATTTTTTCCAAACGTTTTACCAAGATGAGCAAAAAGTGTTCAGAAAACAACACTGCTCAGTTATTTCAGAAAAGAGACTCCACAAACTAATGAAGGCGCGACATCAACATTTCAGACAAAGACATTGCAGAGGCTGGTCCATCAGGGGAAATCTCTTCAGCAGACACTCTGCCAATTGATAAATCTAAGCACCACTTATCCGGCATAAACAAACAATGGTTTAAAGATTTTGATTGGGTAATGGTCAAAGAAAATGGTATGTGGTGCTCATTGTACATGAAATATTCAAACAAACACCCCCCCAAGGAAGGAGTTACCTTGGGTAAACATGCCATGCACAAGAATTCGAAAAGAAAGCTTGCTGGACCATGAAAAAAGTAAAACGCACATTGAGTCTTCTGCTGACCTTTTAGGAAAGCTTGTACTAGAGCAAACTGGAATCGGTCAAATTGAAAGATCTGTATCTGTGTTAAATAAATTACAAAGAGATGCCTTTGTGGAAGCTTTAAGATCCATGCATTGGTTGGCAAAAAATGAGTTGCCACATACAACGTTGTTTGAAAAGCTGTTGAAACACTGGTTTGTTCCTTTTTACAACATTTTAATGTTGGTAAAATGCACATTACACCTCTGAAAGAATAATGCAAGAGCTTCTGGATTATTTTAGCATCAGAAATAAAGTCTAACATACTGACAAATATACACACTGAAAATTTTTTCAGTATTCTGTGTGATGAAACCACAGACATCTCAGTTGTAAAACAATTAATTATTTACATTAAATATGTTTGCAGGTCACTAAAGAGGTCAGAATTAATTTTGTATTAACCCACAATATGATTGATGGCAAATCGGAAAATATAACCAACACACTAAGTGAGACTATGGACAATCTAGGCTTGAAAATTGCTAATCTGGTTGGACTCGGGTCAGATGGAGTGGCTGTTATGATTGGGAAACAGAAAGGTGTGGCAAAACCGCTTAAAGATAAAACATCTGGACTCTTGGTCAACTTCTCCTGTGTAAACCACTGATTGGCCCTTGCAAGTGCCCAAGCAGCAGCTGCTGTACCTTATTTAACAAAACTGAACAACATCTTAAGGCAGCTGTTCTATTTCTTCCAGAATTCTTCAGTTAGAATGGCTGGTTTAACGGAAATTCAAAATATTCTGAACATTCCCCAGATTAAGCTGAAAATGGCCAGTGACACTAGATGGCTGTCTCATGACTTTGCAGTACAGTCACTACGACAGTGTATGATGAGTGTCATAGCTGCGCTGGAAAGAAAGGCCACTGAATGAAATGACATCACAGCTGAAGGATTAAGCAGATGTATTAAAACATACAATTTTGTTTCCTCTCTGATGATGCTTTCAGACATATTACCTTTATTGTCCAACTTATATAAGGTTTGGCAAAGGCAAGAAGTCAATCTTACCGAAATTGAGCCAATTTTGCTAGCCACAAAATTGTCCATCATGGAGTTAAAAGACACTTCTGAGAGATATTTTCAAAGCCCTCATCATTGTCTGGTAGAAGAATGATCCCCACATTGTTTTTACACAGAGTAATGTAATGTCATTCAAAACTTCAATATATACTCAATTCCTAGAGACAGTTGTCAAGCACCTAGATGCAAGATTCCCTGACATGCCAATTATTTCTAGCTTTTCCAAAGTTTTAAATTCAGAAACTCACGATTCAAGTGAGTCTGCTGAAATTCTTTTTGATCATTACTCAAAAAATGGTAGCCCTCTAATTTTAAAATATGAAAGTAGTAGGCAAGAATGGACAGTTGCGTCAAAAATGATCAGAAGTCAACCATACAAAGACTTCAGTCCAAAACAGATTTTACTAAAAATGACAACGACATCAGAGCTCAAAGAGTCATTTCCAAATTTAGCCAGACTAGCTCATATTGGGCTAGTGATCCCAGTGAGCACAGCTGAATGTGAAAGGGGGTTTTCTGCCCTTAAAAGGATCAAGACATGTTTGAGAAACCGCATGAATTGAAGCACGCTGAATAATCTCATGCTGATCTCCTTGGAAGGCCCAGATTCTGGGGACTTTGATTATGGGAAAGCTGCAGACAACTGGGCCTCTAGGAACAAAAGAAGAAGAAATATTTAACTGAAGACACCTTCTGCATATACAAGTTGGCTTTGAAGAATATTTTTAAATTTTTCTTCATTAGATTTCCCATACCTTTTTCATTGTTTTCACTTTTCTTCCTGACAGCGACAATACTTGTGCCTCTTGGTTTAAGCCATAACAATTGTTATTTAAACTTTTTGTTAGGGTTGCAGGATCCTGAATTGGATACTTCTTAAATTTAATAAAAATATTCTGGCACAAGTTTCAAACCTTAAAAAAGGAAGTCATATTGAGCATTGGAAAATAATTAATAATAATTAACAAATAAAGATGTACATTTAATTTTCCCCGTCCTGCTCCACCTGGCTATTTTTTCATGCCACCCGGCTGGAAAAAATTTCTGGGGAGAACACTGGACATTGACATAGACAGTGAAACTGGCACCTGTCCAAGTTTCAGTGATATTTCAGTAGCCTGTGCCTACTTGTTGCCCTTTCATAAGTAACCCCATTATAAAGATGTCTATTGATTGTAATAATTGATGAGTGAACCCTGATGAATTTGTTTTGCCTCAAATTCAGGTAAATCTTGGAAACATTTGTAAACTTCACCGTATTCCACAAGATGCATTGAGGTCAATAGGGAAGGAACAACTGAACAAGTTTAAAGTGGATAATAATGGTGCAATGATCTTTAAAGTACAGGTAGTCCCCAGGTTACGGACATCTGACCTACAACATATGAACGGACTGCAGCTGTGACGCATGCACCTCAGTAACTGCCACTCCATCATCTTCGGCCTGGGGACACTGCACACAGTGGCTGGTGTGGGGCGATTTCGCTGCCTGCGCTGTGTAGTGTCCCTTGGGCGGCTCCTGGCAACAAGCGGTTTAACTGCCTGCCCACCACACGCAGCTGCCCCATTTGTTCTCGGTGGGTGGCTGGTAATGCTGCAAGCGGTGGCTGGACAGAGACTGGAGGGGGGCGATTTCACTGCTTGCACGTTGTAGTGTCCCTCGGGTGGCTCCCGGTGGCAAGCGGTTTTACTGCCTGCCCACCACACACGGCTGCCCCATTCGTTCTCCGTGGGCGGCTGGTAATGCTGCAAGCGGTGACCCAGTTGTGGCTGAAAGGAGGCCATTGAGGGTGAACGGGACGGCGGGGGGTAGCATTGTAGTTTGCATCAGATGGCTGCCTATTGAATGGGGGCCGCCTTTGGCCGCAACGTGTTTGTTCTCAATGGGCGGATGCTGCATGCAGCATACCGTAGTGGAAGTGACTGTGAGGTGGGCTGGTGATGAACCGCCCATCGATGCCCACATTCATTCTCAATAGCAAGCCTGCTTGTACTGTTACGCACATAGCAGGAAGTTGTCTCTTGTCAGTACATCACACGTGTAGACGACTAGTGCCTTCCTGCTGTGATAGTGTGTACAGTGCTGTGCAGAAGAGCTCATCTTAATCTTTTGTCTTCACCCTTCAACAATGTCTCTGAAACACAAATCTGATGCAAGTGCTGGTGATACAGTAAAGAAGAGAAAAACCATCACAATTGAAAATAAAGTAGAAATAATAAAAAGGTCAGAGAGAGGTGAAACTCCATCATTCATTGACAGAGCACTTGGTTACAGTCGGTCAACAATAGCATTTATTAAATGTATGTACCTGTTCCGACTTACATAGAAATTCAACTTAAGTACAAACCTACAGTCCCTATCTCGTACGTAACCCGGGGACTGCCTGTATTCCTAAAGGGTTAGCGAAATGTCTACCAACTATGCCAGACCGATTATTGTGGCCAAATATGTGATCTGAGCTATGAGGCAGCAGCTCTAAGCACCACTGCACCTTGGCTCAGACAACAAAAGATTTAGATGGAAAAAATGGGAAAAGGCAGTTGCTAGGTATTTGTAGTGGAGAAGGGCTAAGTGAGTTTTTCATGGGATGATTGTGCATTTTAGTGTATTTTTGTGGTCCAAATATAAAGTCATTTTAAAAAAATAGCACTGTGCTCCTCTGTGGTGATGTGAATGTTGGCAAAAAACAGAATTGACTTTACTGGTGAACAACAGATTACATACAGAAGCGGTACAGAACACTTTAGGGAGCAATAATCCTTTTTTTTTTCCACAGTCAAAAAAACATTTTAAACCCCCAAGACACTCTTTTGTTTTAGTTTTGCATTTTGAAATTGCAAAATCACTTGCAAACTTAAATTTAGTGTCAGTTCCGCAAATCAAAACTTTCCTGTTACACTCATCAATACTCACAATGTGTTAACTTACTGAGTTGTGATCCAGGTACTTGAGATTAGAGCAGCAAGAGGGGGGAAACTAAGCAATATGTGATTTGTGTTTCAACTGCCACCATTTCAAATTAGTCCTCAGCTTCCCATTCATTTTCTGAAATCACAGTATTATAAACTCATTTATTTGGTTTCATACTAATGTTTTCTTACTGGTTTAAGCACTTCTAAGCAGCCTTCCAGTACTTCGCTTATTTGAACCATTAACAAGCAGTCATCACAGCATCAAAACACACTTCAACTCTGCTGAAACATTTGGAAAGAATCTTGAACCCTTTTTAACTTGATTGGTTATCATTTATCATGGGGCCAACAGAAAAGACAATACAGTAATAATGATCGTGTGCTATTAATTTGAAATAACATTCTGGAATCCAGGAACCATAATTGTGGGTGTGTGGCGTATAAATTTTATTGTTATGTCCATGCTGTTTTTGTCCACATACTTAGGTTTCCTGCTATTAAATGACACACTCATTAGGATAATGGATGACTTTGGTTAAGTGTACCCTGCAATGTAGCCGGCATCCTTTCCAGAGCAGTTTCTAGCATGTAACAACAGCTACTGGGATAAGTTAGCAAGAAAGGCGAGTTTAGAAAATGAAGGAGTTAAGGTCTCAACCTAATTTGGGGGAGAATGTGTTTTAATTGTCCTGTGCTAGTAAATCAAAGAATTCAACAGTAAAAATAAGAACAAGGAGTAACTCCTCACATTGAACACTTTAATTAAACAGATTTAAATAAATCAATAGTCTTGAGCAAGAAATAAATTATGTCAGTGTTAATGTTGTGATCAGAATTCTAACTAATTTGAATTTAGAGAAATATTGTCTTGTTTCCTTTTCTTTCAATAGAAGCAAAATCATTTTTAACTATTGTAATATTGTTCTGGTTCATAAATATGCTGTTTTTTAATTAATAAATCTCTCCATATTTGAAAGTTTGTTTGTTGTGTCTAATTTGTTCCTCATGCATGAAAAAATGATCTGCTTAAAACCTCTCGACAGTTGAACTGCTTGAGGTAGAAGATAAATGGATTGTTCACTTCTTTTTATTTACAGACATATTCCCATCAGGCCAATCATTTAATACTCATCCGGATCTAGTTTTAAACCCTTTTAACAAATTTTTTTTTAGCTTAAATTATAAAAAGATCTATTTTAGGGTCCTACTCTTTTAAATTTATAGAAGGAATGTGATTTAACTGATTTTGCATGTTTTTATTGAAGTTTTGCAAAATAAATGAACCTGCTATACCAGAAAAAAAATGGATAGAATGAAATGCATTAAGCTCCCTGCTAAGCACTTCCCACATTATATAATATACAATATAATGCTGGCAATTATTGTATTTTTACTGTAAATATTTGAGTGATTTGCTCATTAAAATCACTGGCTTGCTGTAAACTTAAAATAAACAGAACAAATTCTATTTATAAACACATAATTAACAGACATGAGTCTTTTTCATTTTTATCTTAATTTTGCTTTTGCATAAACCATTATGCAAATGAGATTCAGTGTCCTGAGTTTACTGTATCTGAAGCAATATATGTATTTACAGACCAATCGTTTTTTCTTGAATAGTAACCCACAGAGTACAGTGTTATAAATTGGTTTAAGTATCTGAACAGTCACTCTAGCATAGTTTTCAAGATTTGCATTGTTTTTGTTATTGATCTAATATATTTTTACTATTTTCAAAATGTCATCTTGGCACCATTATGTAGTGGTGAGGTTTCTTTGTGGCCATTGCCATTTCGGATTGCTTTGACTTCGAGACCCTGCAGGGATCTGGACCCCCACAGCCATGTACAGAATTGAGCAAGTTTTGAGTATGGTTCTATATAATATACTAGCAGAATACCCGCGCTTCGCAGCGGAGAAGTAGTGTGTTAAAGAAGTTATGAAAAAGAAAAGGAAATATTTTAAAAATAACGTAACATGATTGTTAATGTAATTGTTTTGTCATTGATATGAGTGTTGTTGTCATATCTCTCTCTCTCTCTCTCTCTCTCTCTCTCTCTCTCTCT
>JANRMT010062837.1:3948763-3960350 GCA_026402145.1 Polypterus bichir lapradei
TCAGCTGTGCTTGTGCTAAGAAAAGGAAAGATTTTAAAAATAACGTAACATGATTCTGCGTTAACCGCATATTTTTTCATACGTCTCAAACCAAGGAGATGCGAGGTTAAAATGAACCGAGAAGCACGCGTACATACTCAGTACATCCCCTCTCGGGAATCGATCCTCGGATGTAGGCAATTGCGCCACGGTGTGTGGCTTATCTATTTGAGAGTATGTAGATCGGGGTATATATATATATATATATATATATATATATATATATATATATATATTCGCAGTGGAGACGTAGTGTGTTAAAGAAGCTATGAAAAAGAAAAGGGAACATTTTAAAAATAACGTAACATGATTGTCAATATACAGTAATTGTTTTGTGAGTGTTATTGAGTGTTGCTGTCATCAAGAATTCGATTATCATTATTTGTTTCAATCAGGGTCGTATTTGAACGATGTGTTGTGTTCAAGTTACATTCCGTGTTTGTCAATCGTTGTAAAGATAACAGGTTTCATTTATCGATTCGTTTCTTACTGCATCAATAAACAGCTCGTCTTCCTCTTTATCTGAGATGTGACACACTGCATGCACGGGTTTTTTTTTACACTGTCTTCCTTTAGCGGGACATTCACTTTTTGCACCGTGTGCTTTGTTTCTGCAGTAGCTGCACTTATGAATATGCTTGTATGTATCAGACGCTTCATATTTTTTTGCTGCCTTCTCAATTGTGTAATTCGGTTTTTGTTCAGCGCTCTTTGGAACTGTTGCTTTTTGTCTGTGCACTGCGTCAGTTCACGTGAGCCGCTCGGTGTACATGCATCGAAGTTTCCCAGCTGTGCTGGTGCCATGTCGTGCTATGTCCATGGCTGTACCTAATGTTACCTAAGTCCCGGCACTTAAAACTTTCTCTCACAGTTTCGCTGAGTTTGTGCCAAACACCACCCTGACTATGTCATCTTCCTCTGCATAAGCACAGTCCTTCACCCGTGAATATTTAGTGGCAGTGTTTCTATTGGATTGCCGCTGACGGGCGGCCTTATATGGGCAGGCACTAAATTACAAACGCCAGCGGCAGCCTGTCTATGAACTTAATTTAAAGTTTAGGTTTACATCGTGCTTTGTTTCCGAAATAGCAGAACTCATGAATATGGTTATATATGTCACTCGCTCGCTTCTTATTGTTTCGCTGCCTTCTCAATTATATAATGCATGTTTTCTTGAGAGCTTTTTGGGGCTCTTCCTGGTTTTATACGTACTGCGTGATTACGTGGGAGGCGTGATGATGTCACACGAAACTCCGCCCCCACGGCTTTCAAGCTCATCTCCATTACAGTAAATGGAGAAAAACAGCTTCCAGTTATGACCATTACGCGTAGAATTTCGAAATGAAACCTGCCCAACTTTTGTAAGGAAGCTGTAAGGAATGAACCTGCCAAATTTCAGCCTTCCACCTACATGAGAAGTTGGAGAATTAGTGATGAGTCAGTCAGTGAGTGAGTGAGTGAGTGAGTGAGTCAGTGAGGGCTTTGCCTTTTATTAGTATAGATGAGCTTTTTAAGTGTTTCTGTTTTCCATTAAAGTGCCCTCCCCTAATGCTCTACACAGGTAAATTTCATAGTTGAATTCTCTACCGCTCTGATAATCCTCAGGAACCTGGCAGGGTCTCTGTCTCTCTCAGGTCCAGGAATCCAGCTTCCATTAGTTCAGTCTATGGATATTACAAGTTTCATTATTACATATATGCACATGCACACACAGAATTTATACTGTATATATAAGATAAAACTGAATGTATTCTGAAGTGAAAATTACAGTAATCTGGTTAGAGGCAGTGGCATAAAAATAAAAAATTTAAATGAGGCAAAAAGAGAACAAAGAAGAAAAGGAGAAAAGTTCAATGCTCTCAGTTTTAGAATTAATGCTTTATTATCATCCATGAGCTACTTGTATGCATTGTACATTTTGTGCATTCTGATTAGCTGATTTTCAAAATACCAAATTAAGCTGATAAAACTCTTGCAGTTTTTTACAAATGCTGAGAAATTATTTGTTGAAGCTGCTTAGGTCCTACTGCAACAATGTCCAATTCTTGCATAATACAGTCTGCCTGATGTATTCAAGAATGTGTCCTGATGATAAAAGTGACTAAAAAATAACTGCATCTTGTCAAATGAAAAACCATTTTTCACTTAACATTTCTATACACGTATTTTCTTCACAATGTCCAGCAATGGCATACCTTTTAACTGTGCACTTTGTGAACCCTTCAAGGTATCATGTTTTAAAACTGTCTGTTGTTCTGTTAAATGTCTTGCCTTTCCCACAGAAATGTCAGTAAACCAGTTTGACGAGTCATTGATTCAGGATGTCTATAACATGACCATCTATCCAGCTATGCATCCATCCTTTATAACATCTATTTAACCCAGGTCAGTATTGCAGAGATCACAGCCTATTCTTGCAGTATCGTTCACACAAAGGTAAATCAGCCTGGATTGGAAACCAGTAGTAACCTGAAAACCAATTATTTATCTCACATGTACTGTATTATTAAGTTTTCATAATAGTCTTTTGGGATTTATCTGTGTACTTGTTTCCTTTAAGGATCCCATGTTTGGAAAATAGTTGATATAGTATTATACATTTTGGCAGAAATAATTTTCTGCTGTTTTTCTCACCTTTTTAAAAAATGTTCTATTAGAGAGATTAAAAGTTATTCACTCCCGGAACAGAATTTCATTAAATTAATTTACAAGCTAGATAAGTTTATTAAAGTTTAGGAATGGTGCAGTGGTCACCATTGCTATCTTGCAGGCTTCACTAGATTGGGTTCAAATCCTGACCCTGACACTATCTGTGTGTTGTTTCAGGGTCTACATGGGTTGTTTTCCCTCACAACCCAAAAGTAACCTAAGGGCATATGTGAGTGAATTTAAATGTAGCAAGAGACTTTCTAGCTTTCCATCCAACGCTGGTGTCTACTTTGTACCTGATGCTAATGGCATAGCATTTTGCTCTCTGATATTGAATTACAGTATACGGTTTCAGGAGAATCAAGTTCAAATATTAATTTAAGTCTCTTTTTCCATGGCTTAATTTTGCATACCTTTTTCCTTATATTGTGACAAGAAATTAAGCAGTCCAAATTTCACAAAAAGAACTTTCCCCTTATTTTCTTGGAGCCAAGCCTGCCACTGAGACCATTGTGATTTCAGATCAGGTCAGGTTGGGGAGCATTCCCTGGTATAGTGCATTGCTGTACCCACCACATGAAGAAACAACTCAGAATCCCAGTTGGCAACTCCTCCAGACCGACACACAGGTCTAGTCCCACCCTCTGGAAAGGACCATCTATCTGCCACAGCTAGGTGTTACGTGGACATCCCCTTGGCCTGGTCCAGCTGCTCGGGTCCTCAACAGTGAGGATCCTGCAAGCTGTATCACCCTCTGGGAATCACACAACATGGCCATAGTGCCATAATTGATGCTCCCTCACAATGCAGGTAATGTGCCTCATTCAGGACTGCATGGTCAACCGGACATTTGACACAAAGTCAAACCAGCGGTACCCAAGGATTCTCCGAAGAGACACAGTACCGAAGGATTCCAGTCTTCATCTCAGTTCACTGGATAGCGTCCATAACTCACAACCATATATCCAATCATGAATCACTAGAACTCTAAAGACTTGGACCTCCGCCCTTTTGCAAAGATAGCAGGAGTGTCACACAACTCTTTCAAGCGACCTCATGACCCCCCATGTTCTCCCAATCCGTTTACTGTCTTCATAGGAAGAGATTTCAGTTCACATACAGTATATAAAGGGAAATATAAGTGAGTTCTCAGAAAACAGAAATTTGATGCTGGAAAAATGGAGGGCACTAAAAAGCAGTAAATAGACACTCTAAAAGACAGGTTATTCATCTGGCATATCACGAGTGCCAAATGTACTCTACCTAAGACTGCCAGCCTTCACATTGACGTCTTTCTGCACTGCCTCACCATATAATTCCTAGTTGTTCTAAGTAAATAGGGCCTCAAGAAGCTGACAGGAAGAAATATAAATTTCTAGATATTCTTCATGGTTGAATGAACAAAAGGATGTAACTGTGGAGAAAACAGAAAAGCACATAAGTCAGTAGAAGAATTTATTCGTTATGTTGTGCCCATTTCAGCTATGTATACTTAACAAAGACTAACAATATGTGACATCATTTGTGATGGAACACAAAAAATAAGTGAGAATGTGCCATTTGGTACAAAAGTTCCCCAAATGTGGAACATTTACTTATTGGCTTGCCCTGCTTTAATGTTGTCCAGGTTCAGAAAAACAACAAATAACATAAAACATTAAATTCCTTTAAAGGTAGAAAAGAGTTCTACTTTAATTTATACCTTTCAAGTTAAAAGAAATAAAGTGTTTTGTCATTCAGCTGATAGCGGGTTAGATAATGGATGGATGGATGGATGGATGACATTCAGCTGTGTCACATGTTTTAGGGGGCATCTTAGTGGAAAATTCACTCACAGAATAAACGCGAAGGAGGCCGAGGTATACAGAGTCTTGGAATTATTACATATACGTTGTGACAAATAGGGGGTGCTGTTGCCCCCTTGAACCCTCAGACCAGACGCCAGACACCAGGTAAAAGTCCAATAATTGACTTTATTAACACAATAATGTGCACAAAGCACCCTCCACTCCACTATACTCATAAATCTACACAATACCATAATCAATAACCAAATCCTCCTCTCCCAGACGCGTTGTTCCCTTCCTCCCAACTCAGCTCGTCCGTCTGGGATTTCCCACAGTCCTTTATAGTCCACGACCCGGAAGTGCTTCTGATCCCTCAGTCCATGTGATTACACTATGTAACACAATTTTTGTTCCTGGCTTCCAAGAGTTATATTTCAACTGCTTATGTCTAAAGCCTATGGAAAAACGACTACATTCAGCACTTTGATTTTATGACCACAGCCCAGAAAATTTCGTATTTATAGTGACAAAACAAGGGAATTTTTATCTTTTCGTTCATGCGGTCTGATAAAGAACAACACTTGCATGGTAAATAGACAAAGACAGTCAAAACCACTCAAAAAGGTTCAGAAATGAGTAGGTTTTCTAGATTTGCGACTGTACTGCAAATCGCTTTCTCGTAGAAGCCCCCAAATGTAGTCCCCCATCATATTTTCGTTATACTATCCTTGGTAACGACGTTCAAAGTCCAGTATATCCTGATGAAAGCGCTCGCCTTGCTCCTCTGAGTAAGCTCCCATGTTCTCCTTGAATTTGTCAAGATGAGCGTCAAGGATATGGACTTTGAGAGACATTCTGCATCCCATTTTGGCGTAATTCTTTATGAGAGTCCGAACCAACTGCACATAGTTTTCAGTCTTGTGATTACCCAGGAAGCCGTGAACCACTGCAACGAAACTGTCCCAAGCCGTTTTCTCCGTCCTGTTCAGCAGCTTGGCGAATTAGTAGGATCCACCATGCAGAAGTAGCAGTTGCTTGAGTGGCCAGTCGGTTGCCGCCAAATTCGCAGGATAGCAAACTTCATGGCTCTCTTTTCTACCCTGTACCAACCTTCAAGAGTTGCAATATCCGCATGTGAAATGAGGTGCCCAGGGCTTGTCTTGATCCCGACAGGCATGCCGAAGTTTGCCTTGTAGGCCTCGCACATCTTACGACATGCTTTCACGGAATACTTTCTCGCTCTTGTCTTTATAAATTGTCCACAGACGTAGCAAAATGCATCTGCTGGGTGCAAGCAACCTCTTGATGCCATCTAAATCAAATCAAAAAAATAACAAACCGAAATGTTGGTTCGAGTCACCTGTGTTTTTATACTTGTATGACTACTATTGGACAGTCCGAGAACGTTCTAGAAAGTTCTAAAAGTTTCTTGAAAGTTCTAGATAATTCTGGAAAATTTCAGAAACTTCTGGACAATTCTAACAGTTCAAGAATATTCTAGAAGACTACTTAGTATTGAATGCGAATCGAGAATTTTCTCGAAAACAAATTTCAAAATATCATTGTCCTGATCACAAAAGCTAAGTTTTTGTGGAACAACAGCTATTTTCTATTTTTTTTAGGCATAACGGGTTAGAAAACACACTTTGTACCCAGGAACAAAATAAAAATAAAAATTTGTTACATAGTGTTATCCAGCATTTCCGGGTCGAATGAAAACTCTTCTTCATCCCGGAAGTATGCCATTTCCTCTGTCGCAGTGCCTAAGATGTACTTCTGGGTTATAGGGAAAATAGCAGTCCCTGCTCCTCCCTGCAGCGTCCCCTGGAGGTCGTCATGGTATCCAGCAGGGCTGTGATGAAAAACTCCACTGTCTACGATGTCCTGCTGGAACTCGGGGCACCACTATGTTGCAAGAAGGGCTCCACCTGGCAGCCTGGGGGTATTGGCCGGGATGAACAGTCGGCCATATCCCACAACGTATATGAGAGAGATAAATAATACCATAAGAACACAAAAGTATAAAATAAAGAAAAGAAAAACAACAAACCTTCTGCCTTTACAGGTGTTGACCACTTGTGTACCACAAAGCACTTGTTTTTCTTACCTTTCAGCAGTTTCTCTTCCCCAAAAACTAGATTTCTCTTCCTCCCTACCATGAGTTTATGGCTGTAATGATTTTAATCTGTGGAACTAATTTCTCAATGTTCCTAGTGGACTGTTATAAACAAAGATATCAAAGTACGTATACATTAAACCTGAAAAGTCTGCAATAGAGTTAAAACAAGTTCAAGAGGATCCATAGGTCCTTTACATACTGTCCCACCTCCTGATTGACCCTGGTAGGAGACCATCATGTACAGTATATTATTATTTATCTTTTCTCCTTCCAGATTTACATAGTCATCTTTGGAATTGTAGACATACTGTATTATCTAACGGCACACATTCCCCTTCCAGGTTAAATCTGGAAACAAATAATTGCTGACGTATTTTTAAAGGCACACTCTTTGTACTTTTGAAGAGGTTACCTGCTGCAGTGACCCATCTTTTTTATTGAGAAATGATTCCAATTGCACATTTTTCCAAAAAACATTAATTTGGATCAAGGTCATCAATTTATCTTTATATTTTGGAGGCACTATTGTAGAATGTTGTAATCTAAGGTTAATCTTACCTCTAGCTATCACCTGGAAAGTAATGACCAAAATGACTTAATTAATCAAGAACTAGGAAAATACTTCTGTTGCAAAGTACCGCAAATTCTTGCCTATATACCTTAAAACTTAAATGTTGCTTCTGACTTCTCCTTGATCCTAAGTGTGCCAAAGAGTTTGCTGACAAGACAGGAGAGTCAGTTACATAATGTGAAGTAGGAGAGAAGGTGTGTCTCTTTAAATGGGACCCCCACCTGAATTATCATCCTGGAAACACATCCAGATATATTGGTTTTGCAGGATGGGTACATGATTTGGTCTAGTCACATATTTTATAAACTGTCCCTCACAACTCACTTCTAATCCAGGGACCTCATGTATAAATGGTGTGTACGCACAAAAATGTTGCGTACACCTGTTTCCACCCTTACTTCAAGATGTATAAAAACTAAACTTGGTGTAAAGCCACGCACATTTTCATGGCAGCCCCACACCATTCATATGATCTTTTCTGCTCTGATTTTTTTTGCAAACTGGCAGCTCCCAGCATCAAAGCAGTGTTACTGTTTCTGTGGTCTTTCTTTATTACATTCACATCCATGACACAGACTGTATCAAATACACTGAAATTAATTGCATATCGTTTACAAATTTAAGGTACTTGATTGTAATCATTTTGTAACAATATAATAGTACATGGAATGGCCAGACTATTCCAAATATCAAAGCTGCTTGAGCATTGCTACTCTCAGTGCACCAAAGAGAGCATTTTAACCTGTTTGTTGTATTTATGTGCAGTATCACAGCTGCACAGGTTATGTCGAGAGCACAGAGGATTACAGCTTACTGCAGAAGATACAGCTTCCAGCCCTGGGGAGCATTTATAGCACATGCTGTCTGAGGAAAGCCACCAGCATCTGCATGGATTCCATTCATCCATGCCACAGTCTATTTGAAATTCTCCCCTCTGGCAAACACTTTCCTGCATGGACCTCGAAGCTCAAAAACAGTTTCATCCAAAGAGCTATAAATGCACTCAATTAGTCCATCAAGATCTACATATTGTACTTATGCTTTTATATTATAAGTTTTTATTTATTTACTTATTGTATTGCTATTATTTTTTTATCATTTTATAGGAAAATAAGTTTATGGAGGAGTTGCATATTGAATTTAATTGAATCATACAATGACAGTAAAGAAATTAAATTCAGTTCAATTCAAGAGACAGGGTATTTACAGATAATTATGACTGGCTTCTAAGTTGATTTAGATTTACAAAAGCTATACTCTTGAAGCTGTGTGCTGTAAGAATACTAGGGTGTATTCTTGATATCATTTTTAATGAAGAAATGCATTAAAGTATATATATTACATTTTACAAATAAATCGTTAACTTTATTTAAATAATGTGTACTATTTAAATAATGTAAATAATGTATACTGTTAATAATTAAACATGTGGTGGCACAGTGGCATTGTGGTACTGTTGAGCTGGCACCTCGTCCAGAGATTGTTGCTGCCTTGTGCTCTGTGCTTGCTGTGACTGGCACGACCCTGGATGCATGGAATAATTTAACTTTTAAAACAAAGATTTTTCAATGTTCCTTAAAAGTTTTAAAGAATCAGAGTTCTAAGCTTGCAGCTGGTTTTCAATTTATTACAGGTGCTTATTGTTTGGTGATTGGTTACGTGGAGAAAAAAAATAGAAGGAAAGGAATTCAGGGTGGATACATTTGAAAGAGACAATACTACTGCAATAAATTATTCCATCCACGGTCGCGGACATCCCAGCAAACATCTTGTGGGACGCAGAGAGAATCCCCCGATGGGGTGCCTGCTTATCGCTACCACTGTGCACTGTGCCCTCCACATGTTTAATACATGCTTTAATGCATTTTTTCATGAAAATGATATCAAGTATATATCTTAGTATTCTAAATTGTTCATAGACCTGTAATATCATGAATGTAATGCATCCATTGTCTTTAACAAAACAATGGATGGAAGGTGCTATTACATCGATTTGCATATTCAAATATGTGGAATTCTGCGAGGAGTCAGGTTGGGGCTGTAAGCACATGCATGTGTGTTAAAATTCACATTGATTGGGATTAATAAAAGGGAAGTGCCTGGAATTTCCTTACACACAGTTTTATACATTTGAATTTTTTTGTGCATATGCATATTGCTGTTTTTGTGTACACTTCATGTTTTGGCGTGAATTTTATGCATAGCGTTATACAGGAGGCCCCATGTGTACAACATTGAAGCAGATGGAGAACAGGAATTTGAGATATTGAAAATTTTGTATTCCAAGTTTCCTGGTTCATAAGAGAACTATTTAATATATTAGAAGGAATATGGACTACAGGATCACTGCTTGGATAGGGTGGAGGACATTTGTGTACCTCAATTGCTAACAAATTTCTAATTTCTGATGGGCAACATTTGAAGCTTGAGCCCTAAGAAGTCAGTTCTGTCATTTTTGAAGTTTCTTTAATGCAAGAAGGCATTAGTGGTGTGCAGTTACTTTTTCTATTGCAGCGTCACCTGTGGTGTGTGTTGCCCTGTCAGCCATAAGCTATTCTGCCTTGAATGGCCTCACCATCTCTAGCTAGAGAGACAGTCACCCTCAGCTCCTTCAAAATTACCAGTTCTTTAGCATACTTGGAAAGAAAAATGAATGTTTCCTCTTTGATCACAACACTTTGTCGCCTTCACTTGAGCCTTTCACCATCAAATGCAAAATATTTAACAGGAGATTTACCTTTTTATACTTTTTCTCATTTATTTATTTACTTTATTACAACTTTGCTGTTTTGTAATAATGACATTATCCCTTCACAATTTTAGATGTTTAATTTTTATAATGCTACTCATCATTAGGGAAAATGTTCTATGTATGTGAGTTTATATGCAACGAAATATGGTTTGATGGCCATCTCATTGAAAACATTTTTCTGAGAAAGAGAAAGCTAGCTTCATAATTTTGTGATCTGTGTAACATCTGGTATCTATTTTATGACAAGAAGGAAATTTTAAAATATTATGTATCGGTACAGATAAAATTAATGCCCCAAAGAAATGCCAACAAAATATACAGCAATATGGACTCACCATAAACTTTCTTTTAATGACATATGAAGACTCACACGACTCTTATAAACCTGCATTGGAATGACCTTGCACATGCTCAAAACAAAATTTAAAAATGTTTGTGCTGTTAGTCTTCACTCCAAAATAGTCTCCGCATTTTTAGTGAGAGTAAGGCTGGTGCAATTATCTTAGAAAAGAATCATACAAGACAAAGAAGAAAAGGCAACTTTGAAAAAAGTTAGCTGTCCTTGTGTCACATGTGTCACAGAGGAATTCCAAAGTCTGTATGTTCATGAATCTTTATTTAAAGACAGAGTATCCACAGAGAGATGTTACACAACCTCAGAGAATGCAACATATCTTTTACATGGCAGATCATCAGTATACAGGTCTGATGTCTCTGGGGAGTGATGAGCTAATAGCCATATTTAGTAAGGTAGCCTTACATTTTCTAATCTCACTTTTAAAACCTTTTTAAAACAAAGCATGAATTTTAAAAGCAATGTGGCAGAAACGTGATTGTGAAGAGTGAAGAATTTATTGAAAGAAGCCCCATTGCTAGGTGGTATATTTGTGATTAGTCACTAATTTTTGGCTAAAATATCAAATTAAATATAGTTTGGTAAGCTATTGACTTTCAACACACCAAAGAGCCCCTATATATCACTATTTAGGGAGTGGAAGTAGAGGTGGTGTTCTCCTACAAGTACTTGGAGGTCCACATCAATGACAGGTTGCACAGATCTCATAACACAGAAGAACTGAAAAAGAAAGGGCAGAGCAGACTTTTTCTTTAGAAGACTGTGGTCCTTTAATGTGGTACGGGACATCCTTCAAATTTTCTACAACTCTGTGATGACCAGTGTGATTTTCTATGTTTTGGTGTGCTGGACTGGAAACATCAATTCAAGAGAGATCAGCCGAATCAACAAGGAACTTAAAAGGGCAATCTCAGTTATAAGACACACTCTGGATTCCTGGAGGCAGCCGTACAGGAGAGAATTAAAATCTATTGCCATTATGAACAATTCTGCACATCCTTTCTCTGACACACTAACAACGGAGGACTTTCAGCCAATGAAATATTCAGCAAAAGTGTGTTAGGAAAAGTTACTGGTGCTCCTTTATACCAACAACAGTATGCCGCCATAATGCCTCACTATGACTGTGATAGTAATTTTTTAGTCTTCTGGTGTGTGTTGACACCACAGTGAGTGGTATACCTGTATATATTTATATCTATTTATGTATTCATTTCTATGAAGAGCTTCAATAAAAAGCCTAATTTACCCCAGAGGACAAATAAATCTCTATCTATCTATCTATCTATCTATCTATCTATCTATCTATCTATCT
>JANRMT010062837.1:3963215-4002620 GCA_026402145.1 Polypterus bichir lapradei
TATATATATATGTATGTGTCTATATGTGTGTGTATAGCTTTGATCACTGAGTGCAAGGGAAAAATAATAAAATGTAGTCTATAAGTTATTAAACAGTAAAACATTAACGTTTTAAGAAGTAAAGGTACATTGAGCACTACTGGAATGGTTGCGGGTAAACTACATTTTAAAGACGGTATAACAGAAGAGGTAAGTAGTACTAACAGCAGCTAAAATGTATATGGATCATCTCTCGGTAGTAGATCCCTTTTGAAAGGCGCTACACGACGGCTGTGGTATAGAAATTACATTTTCTATGTGAAAGTCCAAATTTCTGCCTCTAATAATGTGCCTTACCAGCAATTAAAGAAAATTCGTTTTGTGTCCTCTGCAGTGTTAAGAGAGAAAGGCTTTGGTTTGGGATAAACGGAAAAAAGGTGTAAAGAAAGGAAAGTTGCCTTTTTCTTTTCTTTTATATAGTATAGAGAGATGTGTTCGCTGACGATATGAGCGCCTTTTGGGGACAGTCGCGGTGGGTCTTGTGCAGACTGGTGAGACGTCCCAGCTATTAATCGGCTGTGATGGCACTGTCAGTCCTTCACTCCTGTGCGTGTCTTCATAAGAGCTGACGACCTCATAATCGTATACGTGCAAAATAAAGTGTGAAGCGCCTTAATATTATTTTGCCGCAGAAGCGCAGTCAGCGTGTGAAAGGCCGGCACAGCTATGCGCGTGCGCCGGCTGCTCGACTTTTGCTGGGCAGGAGACGCCAGTTTTTGCAGACACGTTCACATGATCAAAAGTCTCCGCGCTCTTTGGAGGTCATTCATATACAAAATACCCGCGCCTCGCAGCGGAGAAGTAATGGGTTAAAGAAGTAATGAAAAAGAAAAGGAAACATTTTAATAATAACGTAACATGATTGTCATGAGTGTTGCTGTCATATACATGCCTGCCTAAATAAGTCACCCTCGCTTCGCTCTTACTTTTTTACCGTTCATTTAATCATGGCTAGTGGCGGAAAAATTATAAAATGGAAGGAGGATTACACTGAGTATGGCTTTACCAAAACAATTATTGATGGCGAATCGATTATTCATAAAGCTTGAATTGGTGATCTGTTTTTGTGTGTTAACCTCATATTTTTTCATACTTCTTCTCAAACCAAGGTGGTGCGAGGCTAAAATGAATTGGGATGCGCTGATCAATGTTATCGGTGTACCAGGAAATCATGCATTGACAAAAGTTCCCCTTTGATTGTAATGCAAAGTGTGATTAAATGCATTATTTTTTAACGCGTTATGGAGCACATGCATCGAAGCTTCTCAGCTGTGCTTGTGCTAAGAAAATTAAACATTTTAAAAATAACGTAACACGATTGTCAATGTAACCTTTTGTAAGTAGTGCCTGGAGGATTCAGTGTGGAGAAAGTCTAGAGACAGCGTGTGTATTAACTTGTGGATTTCTCTGTATTTGGTGGCAGTGTGACGAAGTTGCTTCGGAAGACGGCGTTAGCCGCGGAGCTCAGCTCAGAGCGAAATGAGGTAAATGGGAGGGGAGATGATGACGTGACTCCCCCACCCGCCTTAACTGTCAATCCCCCACAAACACAGTCTCTCGGAATTTGCATAAGCACACCCCTTCACCTGCAATTTTAACTTAGTTACAAAGTGATCAAAACTCTCGTTTATATCCTGCGTCCTCTCATTAAACTTGTATCCCGCATTACCCGTGGGCACAAAAAGCACCAGCGGCAGCCTGTCTATTAAGTTAATTTAAAGTTTAGGTTTATACCTCGCTTTGTTTCCGAAGTAGCTGTACTGATGAATATGGTAGTATGTCACTCGCTCGCTTCTTAATGTTTCGCTGCCTTCTCAATTATATAATGCATGTTTTGTTCAGCGTATTTTGGAGCTCTTCCTGGTTTTCTACATAGTGCGTTGACAGTCAGTTCACGTGATTACGTGGGCGGCGTAATGATGTCACACGAAACTCCGCCCCCACGGTGGTCAAGCTCAACTCCATTACAGTAAATGGAGAAAAATACCTTCCAGTTATGACCATTACGCGTAGAATTTCGAAATGAAACCTGCCCAACTTTTGTAAGGAAGCTGTAAGGAATAAGCCTGCCAAATTTCAGCCTTCTACCTACACGGGAAGTTGGAGAATTAGTGATGAGTCAGTGAGTGAGTGAGTGAGTGAGGGCTTTGCCGTTTATTAGTATAGATGTATGTATACTGGGGGGGGGGGGGGTGTGCTACACTCCAGCTACTTAACGTCTCTGCTGCTCAAGTTGTGGAGGGGGGGCTGAACGCACACTAAGGAGATGCGGTCTGATCAGCTGGCGTCTGTTTGCTGCTGTTACCGAGCTGCGTGTTCTGCTTGTCACGCTGTGCGTCGATCATTTAAAAGCCTGTACAGCAGCAGTCCTTTTGTCTCAGTGCCTTGTGTCGTGTGACATTAAAGTGTCTCTCGCGGGATGTCAAATTGCCTTCAGAGAAAATCCAAGCCTTTCAAGATTTTTTTTATAATAGATATATATATATCCCCAAACACAAATGCCAACACACAGTACTGGGTTCAAACAAAGGTTCATTTATTCGTCAAAGTACCTTTGACGCACTTCTTTTAAAATCAGTCCAGCACAGTATCATACAGCACAGCAGAATCCTATCATTCCTTTTATCAGTCCATCATTTCCTCCTTTTCAACTCCGCTCCTCTCTGAGTGAGCTTCGTCTATTTTCACTCTGACTACCTGAGTGAGGCAGAGGATCTCTTTTTAAACCGTACGCTGTAGTACTTCTGGTTTTAACAGTGTGTCCTCCTGGAAGCATCTCCAGGTCAAACAGAACATCTTGGGAGGTTCTAGTAGTGGCACCCAAGGACCTCAACAGGGACATACACCAGAATTACAATTCTCATGTGGCCTTGCAAGTGTCCAAATGGAAGTCATACCAGGCGAATGCTCCCACCAAGTATACTCGGGGGACTCCTGGTACTGGGAGGCTGTCTCCCTCTGCCCTTTCATTATGGCCTCCTATCTGGAAAAAGTGCCACCAACTGGACTGGCCAGGATGCCTGTCCCTCCACATCCTCCTTTACTATGTATAATACCCATACAGCACCTTAAATGAATAAAAGATGTTTCCCTTTACTGCAGATTTTATAAATTGAATGCTGGTATAGATACTGTATAAGAAAATAGAGTGTTTTTATGTAATGTTGTGAGTACTCTGCTATAGATAATTTAACACTGATTGTTCTCTCAAATTTCTTGAAAAATTCAATTGCCTACAACTAACATTACTTGTTCATTTGACATATTTAACAGTGTTCTTTAACATTTATTGCTTGATAGAGGTTAATAAACTATGACAGCTTTTTTCACTTTTAATGAAAGTGTAATTACTTTTTTAATACCAGTATTAGCTGTGGACAATTACCTTTATTCAGCTAGACAAACTAGCCCCGTATTCTTGTACATGTTTCAGTCCTGTGTTCAAATTTGAAATTTAACCATCATTCAGTTGCAATCATTCCTCTCAATTAATCACTCATTTAATGCTAGTGTAGTGAGTAGGACATTAAAACCCAGGAGAATACCCCATGGAAACATTTGCTTAGACTGAGCAATGAGATTCTTATTAACCTTGTGCACATGTAAGTATCTTTTATATGGAAGTCAGTAGTTTATTAAGCAGAATGAGACATGTTTTTATTTTTTAAATGTTTATAGATAATTGACACTATTCTGGTTGCATGGTGAGCAAGATCTGTGAGCCAAGGTAACAATTGTAAACTATTTTCTAGATAAAATGTAAACTACTGAATACTGGTGCTAGTTAATAATGCAATAATGTACCATATTGAACTTGTCTTCACACAGAGTATGGTACTTATTACCACCTCTGTAGCTGAGAGATGTCAGTTTTAGTTATTTTCTTCCCTTTCACACAAATACTCTGTATGTTTTTATGTGTTTTTTGCCTTAATAGTCCTGTTATAAGAAGGACGTTAGACAAAAGGGCAAATAAAGAATATTTACCTGGAGGCAATATTGTCAATGCTGCTTTATTTTATGAAAGTAAACCTCTTTTTTGCATTTTAGTACATTAGTAAGGGCAGCTTAACCATGCTGTCTTTGTAGTTCAGAGTACTGGTGTTCATTCCTGCTTGTGTTAATAGATAGATAGATACTTTATTAATCGCAAGGGGAAATTCACATACTCCAGCAGCAGCATACTGATAAAGAACAATATTAAGTTAAAGAATGATAACAATGAAGGTATAACAGAAAGACAATAATTTTGTATAATATTAACGTTTACCCCCCCTGGGTGGAATTGAAGAGTTGATAGTATGGGGGAGGAATGATCTCCTCAGTCTGTCAGTGGAGCAGGACAGTGACAGCAGTCTGTCACTGAAGCTGCTCCTCTGTCTGGTGATGATACTGTTCAGTGGATGCAGTGGATTTTCAATTATTGACAGGAGCCTGCTCAGTGCCCATCACTCTGCCACGGATGTCAAACTGTCCATATCCGTGTTTATAATAGAGCCTGCCTTCCTCACCAGTTTGTCCAGACGTGAGGCATCCATCTTCTTTATGCTGCCTCCCCAGCACACCACCGCGTAGAAGAGGGCACTCACTACAACTGTCTGATAGAACATCTGCAGCATCTTATTGCAGATGTTGAAGGACGCCAGCCTTCTAAGGAAGTATAGTCGGCTCTGTCCTTTCTTACACAGAGAATCAGTATTGGCAGTCCAGTCCAATTTATCAACCAGCTGCACTCCCAGGTATTTATATGTCTGCATCCTCTGCACACAGTCACCTCTGATGATCACGGGGGCCTCCTAAAATCCACTACCAGCTCCTTGGTTTTGCTGGTGCTCAGTTGTAGGTGGTTTGAGTCGCACCATTTAACAAAGTCCCGGATTAGTTTCCTATACTCCTCCTCCTGCCCACTCCTGATGCAGTCCACGATAGCAGTGTCGTCTGCAAACTTTTGCACGTGGCAGGACTCTGAGTTGTATTGGAAGTCTGATGTATATAGGCTGAACAGGATCAGAAAGTACAGTCAATTTGTCTGCATTAGTTTTATTTTGGATTCTCCGTTGTTGTCCCTCACCTACATAATTATCATATAGACAGCTGGATAAAAAAATAATCAAAAATCAGAGCATGTACTTAGATAATTCATAAATCAACTTTTTAAGCAAAGAAAGTGGGTTGATATAAAACAATCAGCATAAAGTAATGTTACTGTACTTTTGACATAATCAACACTATCTTTTTATTTTTATTGCTAAATCAAATTTTACTGACAGCAATGAAAATCAAAGCGTACCCCTGTCTATCCTTACCATACCTATGTTAACCATTTTCATGTTAATCATCTTTTCTTTTTTTTTTAAATAATAAAATAAAATTGTCCAGCTTCAACTTTAAATTTATATTTTTTGAAAAAGTGTGTCTGCTCCATAATATCAGACAGCCATTTCTTTTCTTCCTCTAACTTTCTTACAGTGATGCTCACACCAGCTTCCCAGAGGGAACATTGTTAGTACTGGCTGCTGCTGTGACTGTGCACCCTACTCAGAAACTTCTTTGTGTTTGTTTTTTTTTCCATGGGGCCATCAGTATATTGAGACTGACAGCTTGTCAAAGTGTAAAATAATTCAAAGTGGGTTTAAAAGCAAACATAAAATCCAAGACACTCCTGGCAGTATGGAGTTTATTAGAGGATGGCAGAGGATTTTCTGTGCTGAAAATAGACTGGACCTCCTACAATAAATCTTATGTGATGGGAAATTTGAAAAAAAATGGCTGACACATTGTGAAGGCTTTTTGCAAAATTTCTTGCCATAATGTTCTTACATTTTACAATTTAAAGGATGAAGCAACAAATCTAGACTAGACACTATGAAATCATTGGGGTCCGGCACATTCATGTCATGGCCCCTATTAAACCTAACTAAGAATTAGGCATTATTCCATACAGTATGGATAACAGGAGAAATTAAATAATCAATTACATTTTCTTTCCCATAGCAACTTTCATTGAGTACTTTATAATGCACACAATGCAGTTTCAGAAATTTGTGATGTGCAGCCATTTTTTGAGCTATAAAGTAACAAAGAGAAAAGGTCTCTATTCTTCGAAATTAAATACAAAAACTATTCGAACCCGATTGAATATGATTCATAAAAATCACATTTTGAAAATAGCATTATGTATGCTGTATATATTAATAGGTACATATTCAGATCAAGTGAATATCAAAAGTCATATTGAAAATTCAGCAACAGCTCCAAAGAATGAAACCAATATACAGTATATAATGTCAGATGTTTTTTCTGTATTAAGATCTTATAGTCAAAAATATTTAAATGAAAAACAAACAATAAAGTAAAACCATTGTATTGCATTTATTGACTAAGTGAGCACAGCCTTTAAATAATCCTTCATAGGGAAGCCCTCACTTGCTTTGAGCACACCAGTAGATGTTAGTGAGTAGCCTCTATCAACTTAGCACTGCTTTTTGCAATTTTGTCTTATTCTTCTTTGCAGAAGAGTTCAAGCTCAGTCAAATTGTGAAGGGATCTATTGTGCACAGTTCTTTTAAGGTAAGTCCACAGATTTTGTTTTTAGGATTGAAGTTTAGGCTCTGACTGTGTGATTTCACAACACTGGTCTTCATTTTTTAAAGCCATTAGAACATCAATGCCATCTTTTTTTTAAAGTAACAGTCTCAATTGACTGTACTAATTCCCTTTAAACACTTCAATCATGTCTCATCTACTCGATACTATAGTTTAGTGGGCTATGTGCTACCTGTACAGATCATTGTCTTTGTAGTGAAAATGCTAGGCTTCTGGGAGGTATTGCACTAGAATATCTTAATATTTAGGGTTGTTTATTTTCACCTGTCTGCTGAGCAGAGCCAATGTCCCTGCTGAAGATCAAACCCATAGCATAATGCTGCCACCCCCATAACGGAGAATAGATAATGTGTTCTTTTCCAACATGGGACTGACCTTGGACTCACTAGAGACAGTAACAGAAAAGTGGCATTAAGGCAAAATTAGAGGCATGGCTTAAGCTGGCCATCATCTTCATCATCTCCATGGTGAGCTGTCCTTGAGCAACTCATTCTACTGCAGTTTGGTATAAAGCGCTGCTGGGTCTTTTTATCCCTTACACCAATTAAACAATATAATGTCTTATCATCTTTTTTCTACCTAGTTAGAACAGACATGTTGTCATAATGACAATCTTTAATTAATGACACTATACCCTTGATGTACTTAAAGGTATATTATATGTGTGTGTCTGTATGTGTGTAGTTCTAGACCTTGCAACCTTACAGATGACAATGTAATCTTCTGTTCAAATCAGATACTTCCCTACACATCTACAGGGTAAGCAATAGGAAGACTGAAAGATTCAGTGTGAGGTACAGTACACACTCAAAAGGAAGAAAATGGGCAATGCTAAGTTAAAGCATCATTTGAAACATACTTAATATTAAGGGGCAACATTAATAAATTATGTCAGATTCTACAAATGTTTTAATTAGTTCCTTATAATATGAATTAGATTTGTTTGTAATTTTTAGTAAAATAAGGGGAATGTTTTCCATCAATATGTTGCAGAAGATTGTTAGGGTATCCTGCTAGCATTTTAGTGAGATAAACCATAATACGTTTTTCATTGAGCAATGAGATGTTAGCAAGTTTTACTCTCGGTAAAGCTGTTAAGGGGTTAGGAAGCCAAAATTAAAGGTCAATGAAAATATTATTCCAAAAAGATCATTTGGAACATTTCCTGAACATCTGACTCAGTGAGGGAATGTAGAACATTCACATCTACACTGGTCAACCAGGCTCTTGATTAGATACAAGTACATTTTTATTGTCTGATTTGAGATATGTATAATGGACAGTTCAGAGTTAAATTGGACCATGTTTTGCATCAAATTATGATGAATGTATTTCTTTGATAAATGATTTCTAGTCATTTCCTGATATTCTAATTGAAAGATTCTATTTCCAATGCTGCCTCAGATTACCTTGAGTGCAGTTTTTTGAAGAAACCAGTATAATTTTGAAATGCAGCCAACATTTGTAATTTTAAAACAGTATAACTGTCACAGAAGATACTGAATGGAGATTATTATTAAAGTTGGGCAGGAATCATTTGGAAAAGTCTCAGACTTGCATATAACACAAATGTATTGCTGAAAGGTTATTTTTTATAGTAATTCATAGCATGCAAAGTATAATTATCTGTATAAAACTCTGCAAAAGTTTCAGTAACCGGGGACTCCCAGATTTTATAAATCATGTAGCTTTCATTATATACTGAGAATATATGATTGTCTTGTAAATATTCAATTGATAGTACCATATTCCGAGTGAGTGTTAACCCTCCTGATTCCCTCAGTAGTTAATAATGACTAGAGCACAGAGCAACATATGCAGAGACGCTAAGGCAGGATTTCTGCTCCATGATTAACCAACCCTGTACTGTTTCTATTTTATCCAATATCTGCCACATTTGCAAACAAAGAATATTTATAATACAAATATGAGTTGAAAGTTAGGCAGCCTCATGCTGTCTTCTAATTTAGATCTCTGAATAACTGACATTTTTTGTCCATGGCTTGTTTCTCAAATGAATGAAGTTATAATTTTGTCATATATTTGTATGTAAAGGAGATTTTTTTATATCAATGATAAGCAAAACCTGAGAGATTCTCCTCACCATGAATTTGGCTAAATCACAGAAATGTTTTGGAAATACGGCTAATTCCATTTAACTGCATTGAAATCTATAGAGAATGGGGAATTGAATTAGTTTATAGGCTGTGGCACGTGGCTGGGGGTGCTACCCAGCCGGGATGCCCAGGAGGACTGGAGGAGGGCTTGCGCCTCCTCCAGACCACGAGGGGGTGACCGCCCTGGTTGTGTTGGGGGCCACGGGTAGAGGGCTTGAAAGAACAACCCTGTAGGGGCCCGTGGCCACCACCAGGGGGTGCCCCGGTGCCTGGAGAACCCTGGACCTCAGCACTTCCACCTGGGGACAGTGCGCAGCCGGCACTTCCGCCACACAGGGGAGTGTCTGCGGAGGAGTGTCGGGGAGCAGCTGGAGCCCATCCAGGCTGCTATAAAAGGGGCCGCCTCCCTTCATTCAGAGTCAAGAGTCAGGTGGAAGTGGACGAGAGATGAGAGAGAGAGGAGTGGAGGCGGCCGGAAGGAAGGCACTGGGAAGAGAGGCCTGGACATTGGGGGATCGGTGCTGGAGGCACTGGGTTGTGCACTTGACTTTATTGTAAATATTTTATATAATAAATGAATGTGTTGGGTGCAATAACAATATCCGTCCGTCTGTGTCTGGGCCATGTTCCACAGTAGCATAGTCGGCAGGATGCTCTGCCTGGTTCCAGGCAGGGACCTGCAGTTAAAAATCATTCTGTGGATGGCCACCGGTCCGCAGAAAGGCCACGTTCCCCGGGTGCAGAGGAATGAGAACGGGCGTTGCCGGAGTGCAGCAGGCTCCGAGAGTCACGCTGTCGTAACGGACGGCCAGGCCGGCATTGCAACAAGGAAAGGCACACCGAGGCAGGCGCCTTGGAGTGACGGGATCTGGGAGATAAGTGCCCTGCCCCACGGCGGTCGGCCCTTCGGGGTCGGATTAACCTTTTGTTCTTCAGGCAGGGACTGCCCGGTTCCGAGTCCATGGCAGGGGCATGCCGGTCCACGCGCCGTCTCTCCTCAGTCTGTCAGTGGAGCAGGACAGTGACAAAAGTCTGTCACTGAAGCTACTCCTGTGCCTGGAGATGACACTGTTCAGTGGATGCAGTGGATTATTCATGATTGACAGGAGTTTGCTTAATGCCCGTCGCTCTGCCACAGATGTTAAACTGTCCAACTTTACTTCTACAATAGAGCCTGCCTTCTTAACAAGTTTGTCCAGGCGTGAGGCGTCTTTCATCTTTATGCTGCCACCCCAGCACACCACCGCGTAGAAGAGGGCACTCGCCACAACCGTCTGGTAGAACACCCTCTGCACACAGTCACCTCTGATGATCACAGGGTCCATGAGGGGCCTGGTCCTCCTAAAATCCACCACCAGCTCCTTGGTTTTGCTGGTGTTAAGATGTAAGTGGTTTGAGTCGCACCATTTAACAAAGTCTTTGATTAGCTTCCTGTACTCCTCCTCCTGCCCACTCCTGATGCAGCCCACAATAGGAGTGTCATCAGCGAACTTTTGCACGTGACAGGACTCTGAGTCATATTGGAAGTCTGATGTATATAGATTGAACAGGACCGGAGAAAGTACAGTCCCCTGCGGCGCCCCTGTATTGCTGAACACAATGCCAGACCTGCAGTTCCCAAGACGCACATATTGAGGTCTGTCTGTAAGATAGTCCACGATCCATGCCACCAGGTGTGAGTCTACTCCCATCTCAGTCAGCTTGTCTCTAAGGAGCAGAGGTTGGATGGTGTTGAAGGCGCTAGAGAAGTCCAGAAACATAATTCTTACAGCACCACTGCCTCTGTCAAGGTGGGAGAGGGATCGGTATAGCATATAGATGATGGCATCCTCCGCTCCCACCTTCTCCTGGTATGCGAACTGCAGAGGGTCGAGGGCGTGGCGGACCTGTGGCCTCAGGTGATGAAGCAGCAGCCGCTCCATGGTCTTCATCAGATGTGACATCAGAGCAACAGGCCGGAAGTCATTCAGCTCACTAGGATGTGATACCTTTGGGACTGGGGTGATACAAGATGTTTTCCAAAGCCTTGGGACTCTCCCCTGTTCCAGGCTCAGGTTGAAGATGCGCTGTAGAGGTACCTGTTAGTACCAGGTTGTATTGGTGTATATTGCCACGCTTTATTTTGCTTTTGTTTTATGGCACAATCTACTGTATTTGATCTGTAATACATGAATAATTATGTGTAACTTTTCTCCTGCCTTTTCTTTTGATCTGTCTAATTGCCTGAGGCTACCGAAGGGGAAGTGCTGAACTACAATAACTGACAGTGTGGTAAGAGCATAGGATTTGAGGCATTCTGTTAAGGTCTACATAATAAAGAGAAGAAATATGGCCACCCTAGGACTCATCCATTACAAAACAAGCACATACTCAATTCTTGGCTAATATACATACCACAGTACTCTGAGATGCACCCACCTTCAGAGCCGGAGAAAACTCTTCACCCCACTGTATTATTTACTCATGAACTATTACCTCTACAATTTTTACATGCAGTTTTATTCTTATTAACAACTGTGAACTTTGCATTTTGAACATAGCCCATCAATTGTACTTTGTACAAAGGTTACAAAAAATGTGAAAAGGTAACAAAGTAGAATTGTTACTAAATATACTTTAAAAATTACAATTGTCCTCCATAATCTACTCAAGTTCAGCAATTTCAGTCAATGTAATTTGTTACTTGACACCACCGTCTAGCACTAAGTGGGTGTATCTCAGTGCATCGCAGTATGTGCATTGGCCAAGAACTGAGTATGCACTTCTTGGAAGTGACTTATAGCTTTCTCTAATTCTAAGAGAGGTGCCAAAAAGCAAAACAGAGCAGAGACAATGTCAGGAACAGGCAATAGGGTTAGAATACCCAAGAGGAATCAAAAGTACTGATCAGCAAAGCCCAATACCAAGAAACAAAATTCAAGGTTGAAACTGAGGAAGCAAAATGGTCCTTTTACTATTATAATTTGTTTGCCCTATCTACACTAAAAATATCTTTTTGTTTTTTTAAAGAGAATCCAATACTCAGATATCAGTACTACCCCCACTGTTATATTTTAAGGGAGTCACTTAATGATGTCACATGTCGCAGTATTGGTACTCATGAGTTACCAGCAGGTATTGTCAGTATACACAAATGGCAGTACCCTTGAACAATGAGGTACAAAGATGATACTGAAATGACATAATCATCATAGCAAAAAAATATTTAAAATAAGTTATAGCAACTTAGCCAGCATTTAATTTTCTTTATATTTAAAGATGAAAAAGGAAAGGGTACAAACAAATAAGCAAAGTTCAACATCAAAAACAGAATAAAATTCTGATCCCAAAAGTACCCCTCTCCACCCCACTTTCCTGTGCTGGCCACATGCCCTACACATCCTGATTACTACAAAATAAGTTGTTTTTAATAAGTGCAAAGATAGTATAGTAGATGGAGAAGAGAAATAAATGTGAGGTGCTGGAAGTTCTAAAAGAATTACCTTGTAAAATAAGTTCTTCCAGGAATTTACTAGACATTGGTTCTGCTTTTTCCAGTGAGATGCCAGGAGGATCTTAGCAACTAAGAAACCTCACTGAAGTTTTTAGAGGATGAGAAATCATGAAAGATCAAGAAGTAAAAAAAAGCTGTGGAAAACAAGGAATGAAGAAATACAAACTGAGTGAAAGAGAAACAGAAGCAGAGGTACACAAAGATGTCGGAACCAGGCTCTTTAAAAGAGCATTAATTACCAACTGCGTCAGGGGCTAAATGCATTAAACATCATTTTAAAGCATTAATGCAGCTAATAATAATATGTTAATATGATAAAGTCATGTTTCCCAGGAACATGATTTAATTGCTTAATAATTGTTTTGTTTTTTTGTCAATTAGTTGTTTTTAATTTGATTTGCCTTGTTCATTTTCTGTGTGGACATTGTCTTGTTATTTGTCTGATATTTGGGCTAAAAAAATTACCCCCCCCCCCACTTGATTCTTAAAATTTGATGCAGGACCTGTTTTTGGACCTTTCTGTAACATCTTCTCGACTTTAACTACTTTTGTTAGTATTTTAGCTCAGTTCACTGATCATTTCTGTGTTCCCAGTTTTGAATTCAGCTTGTTCTTTTCTTTTCTTGTCCCAGCCCCTTGTTTACTTGTCACCAAATGGTTTTGTTTGGCAATACAAGCCTTTGTACACATCAATGTGATTCATTACAGTACCTGCAAAGGAGGCATCATTCCCAAAATTTCCTTATGTAAATACGGAAACAGTGATAAATTCATATGAGCCACATCAATCATTTTTCTTTATTTATGTCTTTTTTTGCTCCACCAAAAATTTGTATGAATATGACCCAAGGCTTTCACCATTTTAAGATTGTTCTAAAAAAAGTCTAAATCTAAGGATGCAACAGCTAAGCATTCAGTTGGAACTGTGCAAACTATATAACAGTAAAGTTTAATCCTTGCTTTAACACACCTCTAATACCAATCTGTAATACACAGTAAGGTCTGAATTCTTAGTAGGGAAGTCGCTTATATTATTTAGTTAGGACATCTTGCTAACTGCAATGTGAGCTTGAAGAACCGATTAAATATGTAGAACCTGCCTAACTTTCCCATTATAAACTGTGGCAGAAGGTCAGTACAAGAGCACAGTTTTTCTCCCCTGCCGTGTTTGATTGCTGTCACATCTTTCACAGGTGCTGATGTGATTTGCTGTAAGAATTTCTAAGCTTTTCTGACTGAGTGAACACATATTTTAAATGCATCAGTGTGGGAAAGAGGCTTGAATGATAAATTGATTTTTTTTATGTAAATATAACCATAACATTGCTCAAACATAAACAGTATGTCTGAATATTAAAAATCAAGACCAGAGCATATATTTACGAAGAAATATATGCAGGTTTTGGAACATTTTAATTGTGTCTTTTAATTGAATTAATCATTCTTTCAACTGTTACAAAAATGTTAGAATTAAAATGACTCTTGAGGTATTCTAGTAATATTTGCCATTAATGCTCTCCTCTCGGTATTCAAATGTGGCACTTGGTGCCACTGTCCACCTGCCAAGTGGTTTTGCCTGCCTAAGGTAAAGCCATCTTTGATGGAGGATTACAGGAATCATCGGGTATAGGGGTCCTTTCATCGGATTGGCTGGCCCAGCACTATCCCAGGTGTGGAACAGCCATTGGGGGGAAGCAGCCTGATGGCTGAAATCTCCAGGACTCTAAACAAATCCAAATCATATTATGTGATATCATCTACTGTTAAATTCTGCTCTGTACTTGTTTTATTGTTGTACTGTATTGAGGATTGCTTCTGTTTTGTTCTGTGTATTGTATTGTATTGTATTGACCCCCTCCTCTTTGACACCCACTGAACGCCCAAACTACCTGGAAAGGGGTCTCTCTTTGAACTGCCTTTCCCAAGGTTTCTTCAATTTTTCCCCCTACTACAGTTTTTTTCTGTTTTTTGGGGAGTTTTTTCTTGTCTTCTTAGAGAGTCAAGGCTGGGGGGGATGTCAAGAGGCAGGGCCTGTTAAAGCCCATTGCGTCACTCCTTGTGTGATTTTGGGCTATATAAAAATTAATTGTATTGTACTATATGATAATATCAGACATGTCCTCATTTTTAATGTGCCATGGACTCTCAGAGAGGAATTTATAACATTTTGAAAATGTCCAGAATTTTGGCTCCTAAAATTTGAAAATCTCCATGTCCTTATCATTGGCAAAAATTGAAAGCCATACACCAAACAGCATTTGCAGAAGTAGTGCACACACGTTTTTCCCAGAATCTTCAATTCCATTCCGCAGTAAACAACGCACATATTGACAAGAATAATCGATATCTGTCCAACTTGGCTTTTTCACTTCATCCTTTGAATTCAGCTTTATCTTCTTGGCGGACAGACAGTTCATTATAAATGTTCCTTTCCTTAATTATTTGTAGTTGTAATTTGCCGTAACTAAGCGAATTTATTCAAAATTGAAATAACAATTTCAAGTTTTCTATGTAATCTTATTTTCGATTCGTCTTTTAGCAGCTCTGTTAAACAAGAAATCTCATACATCCAGCAGCTGTCCATCATATTTAAGTGTGAATAAGTACTAATATTTTAATGGAAAATATTGTTATTGCCACTCGTTCCAAAATGGATTTACATGTACAGTATAAGGTGAATGAAGGAGTCAATTACGAGGGTTGTTCAAATATAAACAGGAATTTATGAGTTATATTTTATTTATTGAATACAATCAAACAACTTATACACTGTTTTTCTCTGTAGTCTCCTGCCTCTGCAATCCACTTGTTCCAGTGCTCAGGAAGTTTCATAATCCCAAAAGAGAAGAAGTCTTTTGACTGCATGTTGACCCATTCTTGCACAGCGTTAATAACATCATCATTCGACTTGAATTTCTTCCCTCCTAAAAATTCCTTAAGTGGAGCAAAGAGATGATAGTTGCCCTGTGAATAACTTACACCAATGGTAAACTCTAGACTGAGAGAGACACTCATCTCCAAACTGATTTTTAAGTCTTGAATAAATCTGAGATGCAGTGACTTCTTCATTTGTCAAAAATTTAACGATAATTTGCTGCACAACACCACTGTGTACCTCCTGCTCCGACATGTTGATTACAACTGACAGGAAGAGGGGAGAGCAGCTAGTACTACTAACGACAACTTCAAACATGCATGTGTTTGTCCAATGAGTCACATCTACCTTGTACTCTTTATAAGAACAGAGTATGAAAATTCCTGTTTATAATTGAATAGCCCTCATATTAAACATTCAGTTAATTAAAATAATCACACTTTTATTCTGTTATATAAATGCAATATCGTTTTAGTTATCAGTTGATCAAGTAATAAGTCACTTCTTCAAGTAATTTAATAATATTTTCATAATTCTTTCATTTACATAAATTCAGGACTACCCATTATGCAGAAAAGAAAGTGTAAGTTCTCAGACTACATGAACAGCAAATATCCTTGTTTTCGAAAGGGCAGAACAGATTCGATTAAGGAGCTAATGCTCCCAAGATTCAATTTCAGAAGCATGCTGTGTAAAAATTTCTATTCACATTTATTCAAGAACCCACATTTACTGAGAAACATAGCTTCAGTGGAAAAATGTAAAAGAATGTAGATAAATGCAAATAAACTAAATTGAAAAGAGTACAATTATTTTTATTTTACTAGAAGTGAATTTACTATGTGTATTATTTTTACAGGTTTACGACAGTTAAGCTATCTAAATAAGAATGGAAGGAATGAAGTCTGTCAATTTAAGAGGCTTGACATATTAAAAATATTTAATGGGTTATTAGTTTGCCAGTGACTATGATTGTGCCCATCATATCATAATTATATTGACAAACTGCTACTAAAGGTTTATATAATTAAAAAAAAAACATAAAACAGTATAAAGGCATATTATTGCAGCATAGGGAAAGGTGTCCTCTAAAGTCCTAATTTTTCGACCCAAATGTCCTCATTTCCAGAAAAACAAAGTTGGCAGCCCGACATTTAATCCCTTTTTAAGCTTGCATGTGCCCAGAGCCTAACCTAGTAAACACTGATTGTGGTCAACATGACTCATAGTCAGGCTCAGACACTTGTCAAATCACAGACTAAAGTACCCCAAACAGATGATGGAGCAGAATTGTCTGGCAGGCATGTAAAGGTTGTGCCACTTGATTTACAAGCATTTCTAGAATATTCTACACAACACTGGTATTTACTCTTCTATTGAAATAAGATGTGACAATCAAATATTTTAGTAAATAATGATTTACATTTTACCAGAAATTACAAATGAGTCTCTGTCTGAGAAGTTTCAAAAGAATCTCTGTCTGAGGTTGTCATTTTTATATAAAAGCTGCATTTTTAAACAAAAGCAATCATTGAAAAACTCCTTCAAGTTATGGTGTAGTGAAAAATTCAGAGCCCTGAAAAATTTGATTCCCATGTGTGTGTGCTTTATGCAATTTCAAACTATCACCACACATAGGACTCTAATAGCATGTTCACATCAGTGGCAACGGTATTATTGTTATTAAATAAAAACATTGCCAATGTTAATGCAACACTTAAAAAACAAAAACTTGACTTGGGATAAAATAAAAAAGTCATTTGGGAGAGAATTGATCATAAGCATTCCATAGCAATTGGAGCTCATCTTGTACCAAACAACATTTGTAAAACTAACTCATTAGAGAAAATAAAGAACTGTGTGCTCACATATGTCTGTCTTTGCTTTACTGCACTGTGATTTTGTCTGTCTGTCCTGTATTCTTGAGAGCTTGGTTGCATTCTACACCAGTTCACTTCATTAAGCACCTTGCTATTAATTTTATTATGAAAGTGTCCCCCCCTTTCCGAATGGATTAAATTTCAATAATAAATATTGACTATATGCTGTCAACTGATTTATTTACAATGTGATTTTCATGGGACTCTGAATGTTTCACTTCAACAATAACACCATCAGCATTACAGTTTTTGTAAAATTGTTGTGACAAGTAAATAATTTGCCATTTCCACAAGTATATGTCTTTATATGCTACAAAATGTAATTTAGATGCATCAGGTAACCAATATAAAAAGTGGCATGGAAAGCAACTCTTCTACGCCCGCTACGTTGAAATGTGATTTTCTTCCATACAGGGTGATATGAGACTTTGTAATGAGCAGAATTTAATATAGAAAGCCTACATAATAAGAATGAACAAATCAGATCACAATTACAATCTGCATTTTTGAAAAACTGCATTTTTGTCTCTCCATAATAAAAAGCCACATTGGAGTTTTCAGAAGTATATGTTTCTGGAGTATATGTCTGTGGGGAGACATCAGAAGTCTTAATTTTCAGGGGTGGAAAATGCCACGGTAGTGTGGACAAAAGGTGAAAACAGAAACTAATGTGTGTATTTTTAAACAAAACCATAGTAGTGTAGAAGGGGCCTGAAACAATTGATGCTGTGATTTAAATAGTTGTTAAATACAGATCTACTACATTCTTTGCAGAGTTCTGGGATGGAATTTAATGAGTCCAGAACTCAGAAAATGAATGAACCAAACACATTGATCAATAATGTAAAAGCACATTGATGATGAAAATAACTCTTAAACACAATCAAAATTTGACACTGAGCTTCACACTGATGTCTTAATAAACTTGACCAGCTCAAAATACCTTGGGCGCCTGCAACCTGGATAAAGCTGGGACTAGGCCAAGTCAACCCCATACTCCACTTACAAAAAGTTTCCCAACCTCAGTTCTTCCAATCAATTGTACAAAGACAGTAAATCACAAAATATAACAGTACAAGGAACAGTATATACTGTATAGATTAAAGAAAGTTGAATAGATATAAACATAAATAATAGAAAGTGTCCCAAAATATACAGTGAACTAACAAATAAGGGAAACAAGAAATATTTATATGCACATGAAAACTGCCATCACTTCTTTTCTCACCCAATAAACAACATATAGTGTATATGTATATTGTACCTTCATGCTGGAAGGATAAGAACATTACCGGAATGGCATAACAGGAATGGTTAAACAGATGGAGGCCACTGACATTTTTCCCTCCTCATCTTTTCTGACTGCTTTTTTAAATAGTTTTTCATTTGGCTATGGTCAGTGTCACTGCTGGAAGCATGAGGCGATACCTGGACCCTACAGAGGTTGCACAGTTAGTCCAACTTCTTCAGGATGGCATATCAATATGTGCCATTGCCAGAAGGTTTTCTGTGTCTCCCAGCACAGTCTCAAGGGTATGGAGGATATTCCAGGAGACAGGCAGTTACTCTAGGAGACCTGGACAGGGCCGTAGAAGGTCCTTAACCCATCAGCAGCACCGGTATCTGCTCCTTTGGGCAAGGAGGAACAGGATGAGCACTGCCAGAGACCTACAAAATGAGCTCCAGCAGGCTACATGTGTAAATGTCTCTGTCCAAACAATCAGAAACAGACTTCATGAGGCCGTCCTGAGGGCCTGATGACATCTAGTGGGCCCTGTGCGGCACAGTGGAGCTTGATTGGCATTTGCCATAGAATACCAGAATTGGCAGGTCCACTACTGGCACCTTGTGCTTTTCACAGATGAGAGCAGGTTCACCCTGAGCACATGTGACAGACGTGAAAGGGTCTGGAAAAGCTGTGGAGAATTTTATGCCATCTGTAACATTGTTCAACATGACTGGTTTGGTGGTGTGTCAGTGATGGTCTAGGGATATCCAAGGAGGGGTGCACAGACTTCTACAGGGTAGACAACAGCACCTTGACTGCCATTGGGTATCGGGATGAAATCCTTGGACCCCTTGTCAGACCCTATGTTGTTGTAGTGGGTCCTGAGTTCCTCCTGGAGCACGACAATGCTCAATCTCATGTGGCGAGAGTATGCAGGCAGTTCCTGGAGGATGAAGGAATTGATACCATTGACTGGCCCTCACGCTCGCCTGACCTAAATCCAATAGAACACCTCTTGGAAATGTTTTGGTCTCTCTGACGCTGCCAGGTTGCACCTCAGATTGTCCAGGAGCTCAGTAATGCCCTGGTTCAGATCTGGGAGGAAATCCCCTAGGACACCATCTGTCATCTCATTAGGAGCATGCCCCAACGTTGTCAGGCATGCATACAAGCACGTGGAGGCCAAACGAACTACTGAGTACGTTTTTCGGCAAAATGGACTAGCCTACCACATCATTTTTTCACTTTTATTTTCTGGGTGTCTTTGAATTCAGCCCTCCACAGGTTGATAATTTTCATTTCCATTAAACAATGTGGCATCCTTCTGTTCCTAACACATTACCCAGTCCGTATCAGTATTGAAATCCAGCATGATTTTTTTCCCATTGAGATCTGATATATAATCCTTAAATTAAGTTAAATCCTTCATTAAAAATTACAAATATTGCATACAAAAAATTCCATAAACAAAACACACTCAAAGTCTTCACTGGAACTGTAACTTGGAAGATGGTGGAATATAAAGAACCCAACCTAATTCTTTGAAGTAAAATTAAAGCAAAAAGGCTAGCTGAAATGATTGCACTCTCCCAAAGTAGATACACTAGAAAAGAACAAAACAGTCTAACCAGTATAAGTTCTAGCAGGTGTGAAGTATTTTCCAGGTAGAAGTCAGAGAAAATTCCCTTCTGTTGAACTGTAATGAGGTGGATTGTGGAAGTCACTTGGTCATCAAAACTGCTTTACCAAGTGAAATCAAAATGGCAGGATTTGTAAAATAAAATCAAAAGGGAGGAGAGGAATGTGGAGTGAGGGAGAGTGAACTGAGGTCTAAATCCATCTGTATATAAAGATAACATAGAAATATTTTTACCTGAAACAGGAAGTCCCACCTCAAAGAGTTGGCAGCTGTCAATCATGTGTTTTCTACTTTCTAGGTCAATGGGTGGTTGCTTTTATACAATGAATAATTCACAGTTCTGTAAAAGAACAACAAACTAACACAAACAATTGAACAGTCCAAACAAATGACAAATATCATGCAGCACTGCTACAAACTTATTAAGTGCTCCATTCATTTACTTTGTTTAATTCTTAGTCATTCAAGATATTTTTGATTTGTTTCTAATGAATTGTAAAATGTTTTTCTCTACCAAACCACCCATAACAGAGCATCTTTGTATTATCATCAGTTTCCAGTCTATAGTTTAAACCAGAGCTTGAAGTGTGCCGGCATGCACTAGTATGAAGCAGCAGCAATTTTCCATTTTTCTCTGTAGCATACCAGCATTAAATGTTGCAGACCAGCAGTAAATAGCTGTGTATCAGACCTTCTGCTCTGACCTTCAAGAGGGACCTCCCTTGGGATGTAATGAACAAATATCATCCCAATCGAATAAAGGAGCCGACAATAATAGAAAGTAGCGGCTCTAATTTGTTTCAACTTTTAAAAAGTTTCTGTTCGATTTTTGCAGGTGTAAGATTGTGTGATTGTTCCTTTTCTGTTCTTTTTTAACCTTTCAATTATATTGGTTTTTTTTGTCATTAGGGGTTTGGGGTCAGCAGGCTTTGGTAATTTAAGGTTTGACATATTCATGAAATTTGCCTCATAGTTACACACTGACTGAAAGATGAAGCCGTTCTCATAAAGAATTTTTACTTGAAAGTACAGTGCATAGTGTAAAAATGATCTCATTTGTAGGTGCCATGTATAGCTTTTCTAATAAACAGTAAAAGATTGCTGCCTCTTCATCTTCTGCTACCAAGATGTGTGCAGCACTGGAAACTTCTAATTCTGAGATGTACTCTACATGACAAAGGCTGGTTCTGCTGCTAAATGCCTGTTTCATATTAATTTATGCTTGCACTCCCCATAGACCTTAATCCCTACAAGCTTTAAGTTAGCAATTGTTGCAGCCTTCTTATTTTTCAATTTGCCTGGGAATCAATACAAGCACTGTAATTAACCCGTCACTAGAACATTAGCCCTCATCTTATTCAAAGCACATTCCTGTATCCACCACAGCACTAAGAAAGTTTCTTACTACACTCAGTGACCTTAGCATGGTGATGTGATAGACCACATTATTACACAATTAAAAAATTAATCTGCCATAAAACACCAAATCTTATTACAGAACCAGAAAAAATATAAACAGGGATGACATAGGATGGAGGTAGGGCCTAGTAGTAGATCAAAAAAAGTAAACACTAGCAGTGAGTACACACATTAAGTGCAGAGGGGACTGGGCGGTCTCATGGTCTGAATTCCCTGCAGATTTTATTTTTTTCTCCAGCCGTCTGGTATTTTTTTTTTTTGTTTTTCTGTCCTCCCTGGCCATCGGACCTTACTCTTATTCTATGTTAATTAATGTTGACTTATTTTTCTTACTGTGCCTTTTATTTTTCTGTTCTTCATTATGTAAAGCACTTTGAGCTACATTTTTGTATGAAAATGTGCTATATAAATAAATGTTGTTGTTATTGTTGATTTAAGTGCACTTTAATAACCAGATTATTCACAGAGACACTGTTTCTAAAATGTCATGTAAATCCTTATTCTGGTTAAAGAAACCAGGTTATTTGTCTCTGAGAAACCTGGTTAGCAAATGTACTGTAGATATCTCCATAACTAACCCAAAGGGTAACAATGTAGGACTATCAACATGGATACCAGTACAGGTCAAACTGGATTGAACCCTTAAAGGAAACACACAATATTATTCCAGGACACTAAAGCATATATTGTATAACCTAACAAGTGTCATGGTTATCTGAGACTGGGGTCTGGAGGTCAGCAAGTAGCCCACAAAGCATCAGAGCCAACAGCTAGCTGCACATAATCACTAAATGTTGAGATGGGAGGAGGTAAGGAGGACTGAGAGGAAGCAAGTACTCTTATACCTAGCATCTAGTGAGCAGCTCTGTGTTGCTTCTGTAGGGGAATGAGCTTGACGGCTGCTTGAAAGACCTGGCTCCATGAGAGATACTGAGGACTGATTGGTGGAGGTACTTCAGGGACCAGTATAGAGATCTCTAGTCTGGTTTCTTTATCAGAGAAGCAGGGCACCATCCTCCCAATTCAAAAAGATATTCTAAGATTTGGCTAGAAAGACCCTGGGAATAAATGTAAATACATTTTGAACCAGAAGGCCATGGATTCTAAATGTAGGAGGAAAGTTGGAGCAACATTTCAGCTTTAGGAGGAAGAGAGACTAGTATCAAGACAGAGAGAGACAGAGGTGGCAAGACATATGGGCTTGTGGGTGAGCTAACCAGTAGGTAGAAAGGGTTTCCAGATCTTTTCAAATAGATTCCAAAAAGAAGCAGAGCGTTGGTTATCTTTTGTTTACATTACTAATGTGCATTCACACATTTGTGTACATCTCCTTTTGTGTAATAAACCAACATACCATTAAAGATAGGTTTAAATATTCTATTACTTTCATCTTAAAGCAGATGACACAGTGATGAAATAGACATACACAGGTCCAGTGCCCTGGCTTAGTATCCCATGATCACTTGTTCTCTTCCAGTGCCCGTGTGGATTTTTCTGGTTGTTTTTCCTTCTGATATCAGTTTTTCCACGTGTGTTAACTTCATATTTGGCCATGTCGGATGTTACTGGAATAGGCTCCAGCTATTTACAACTCAGAATTAGATTCACTAATTTAAGAAAGTTACATTATCTGTATAAATAAAATTGTACGTTCTTTGGGTATCTGTTTGACTATTTTTTTTTTCTTGTTTATCAATCACACAAAAATGGCTCAACCGATTTTTATGAAATTTTGTATGTGCGGTGCCATTGGTCAAGCCTAAAATGTAGGATATATGTTGTACTGAGGAGAGGGTGCAACACAAATATCAGTCCTAATACCAGAATTACAATTTTATCAAGGGGTTGATGGGGATGGCACCTTTATTGCACAAAATGTTTTGTAGTAGCCAAAGCTCTTCTAATATGAATTATGTAAGTTTATACAAAGTACCTAAGATGTGCCAAAGCCAGCTGCAATTGGAACAACTTCTTGGGGCTCATAGACATTTCCAAAAGGCAAATCTGATCAAGGAAAATTCGCCACCCTGCTTCTGTTTGGACAATTTACAAATGTAACAGTGTGGGCTATTGTTCATGATATACTATAGGTGAAACTGCACATCCCAGAAAATATGTCTCAATAATACTGTCTTCCAAAATCACTGTGGAATCTTTCTTTATTATTGACTAGCTGTCCCCCATGGCTCTGCCTGCATAGTAGTGAAACAGGACAAATTTTAAAAATTAATAAAATCAAACAGGTATTGAATGCTAGAGGCAAGGTACACTCCAACATGTGGCGACAGGCAGACCGACTCAAATGGAGGCTGGCATGTGAGTGAGGAGAGCCCCGCCCAGCTCCCCGCTCCTGAGGTCCTTCTTCCCCCTCCTCTTGACCTGCAGCCTCTGTCTCAGATTAGCGTGAATAAATCGCTTCCGCAAGCGAACTATGATACTTAGCGTGATGAGAGACATCACAAAATCAACCAGAATGTTCAAGCAAATTCTATAAAAAAGCCCAATCTAAATCCATTAAAAACCTCTCTTGTGAAAAGCAGACAGACATACAGAGAGACAGGCAGACAGACAGATGTTGGAATTTATATATAGGGAGACTAGCTGTCCCCTGTGGCTCTGTCTGCGTAGTAGTAAAACAGAACAAACTTTAAAAATTAATAAACAAACAGGTATCACTACCCAAGCAGAGGCAAGGAACACTCCAAAACGCAGAAGTAGAGCAACTTGAATGGAGGTTGGCGCATGAATGAGGAGGGCCCTGCCCGCCTCCCAACTCCTGACATCACGCCTGCAGCCTCTGTCTCGGAATAGTTGAATATATCGCTCCTGCAAGAGAAGTATGATTCATGACGTGATGAGAGAAGACGCAAAATCAACCAGAATGTTCAAGCAAATTATAAAAAAATGCCCGAATTAAATCCGTTAAGTAGTTTTCTCATTCGCTAGTTAAGCGGAGGTAAGGTACACGCCCCGAGGCTGAAGTGTGAGTGATGAAGGCCCCGCCCCCTCTCCCCTCGGCCCGTTGCGTGTCTCTGGGATTCACGCAAATAAATTGGTACCGCAAGTGAACTGTGGTACTTAGTGCAATAAAAGAAGTCGCAAAATCAACTTGGACTCAAAGTCAGTTCAAATATTCTAAACTATTGCATCACCAATATTTACCAGGGTATTTCATCATGAATAGACATGTTTCTGATTGTTAAATACCTAGTATGCCTCTGAACTGATGCACCTGATGTTAAGTATTTAAAGTGAGATGTCTTAGGCCCCCAACTGATTATAATCCAAGAGTCACACTGTGGCTGAATTTTTTTATGCTGCTGCTTCAATCCTCTTCCTGGCTACAGAAAAACAGCCAAGATCAGGGGTCTCAAACTTCAGTCTTGGAGGGGCATAGTGGCTGCATATTTTTGTTTCATCTCTGTTTATTAATTAAATGCCCAATTATTACTGCTGAAGTTATTGTGACTTAAGCAGCATTTTTGAGCTTCATTTTAATTGACCCAAAAAAACAACCTCTTAGTTATTTTAAAATTCAGACTACTTTGAAAATCCCGGATGCTTAAACTTAATCCACAGAGTGTATTAGAATTTATAAATGCATACTGTAAGTTTCTTGATTATACCAAATTTGCACTACTTTTAGCTAAAAAATAAAAATGATTTGTTTTGTCTTGATGGGAGCCCTCCCTTGCCTTGCCCTTGCATTCTGATTATCTGCTAGACGTCTTCCAAGCCTCCATTGCTTGCTCACAATTATTTACTTGCATAAATATGACTATAATTACCTGATGTTCTGTCACAATTATGGGTCCTTTGGACTCCTAAGAAAAGACCTGAAATTGCTAATTAAATTCTTCTCTAGAGACGGGGAAAAAGTTATTTTCAACTTAATTAGACCCGACTAGACTGATTTTATACATGTATCTAAGGTTATGAACCTTTTTTGTAGATTAGTTAAGTGTTGCATTTTGCTACTAAATTGTAGTATGATCAAAAACCACCCTTACCTTTCTAAAATGTTTTTATTATGACCAGTTATTTGTATTGATTAGAGGAAGTGACGCATGCATCAAAAAAGTATACAAATAACAAATCTTGTACAAAACTAAGATAATCCTTTAATTTAACGAAAAGTGGCACATCCATTAACAGTTATAACATGAACTGTCTGTCTTTCTTGCAAATTAGTCTCTAATATCTGATTTGAGGGATTTAATTCCATTTATACTTACAAAGCTTCTTCAGTGATTCCACATTTGTTGGAAATCTTGTAGGAAGAGACTTTTCATTATTTTCCAGATCATTTCCAGAACTTTTCTCCTTCTTGATCCATTCTTTGGTATATCTTTGTTGGAATGTTTACAATACTTGTATGCTCAAAAAGGTATTTTGCTGCGCCTTTAAATTCTGATATTCTTTTCCAGAATATTTTGGTATGATTCTGTGTGCATAATTCAGTCAGTTATGGTAAATATTCCATTTCATTTGATAGAAGTACAGGTCTAAATATTAATGTTTAACAGTGGTAATAAATTAATAAATCTACCTTAGAGATAACTACTGGCAGGTTTTTGCCCAACATCATACATTTTTGGATGGTGTCCAGAAAACACTGTTTCAAAGATCAATAGATGGTGTTTTGCAGACGTGTTACAAGCACACGTGTAGTGTGGCAGATTTATTGGCTCTCAGTAGATACACTCTACATCTTGCAATCTCTATTTCTAAGTAGGCCTAGTTTTAGTTTTGGTTTTGACCTTACTTTTGCCCTTGAATTATGATTTTATTTCTTCACTTTGGCTTTGATAGGCACTGGTTTATTACAGGCAGGGTTTTGTCTCTGGGTGATATTTATATTTTGTTTTATTATTCTATTTGTTATGCCTGAATTATTATTTTCTTTTGTTATTTATGTGAGTGTTGTGTACTATTGTTTTTTATATACCGTATATACTCGAGTAAAAGCAGACCCGAATATAAGCCGAGGTACCTAATTTTACCTACAAAAACTGGAAAACCTTATTGACTCGAGTATAAACCTAGGGTGGGAAATGCAGCAGCTCTAAAGTTTCAATAATCAAAATAAATACCAATAAAATTACCGTACATTAATTGAGGCATCAGCACATTAATTGAGCACACAGCCCGGAATGAGTCTCACAGAGGCTGCACAGCACCACACAGAGCCTGCAGCAGTTCTTTTACTGCCCGCAGACCAAACCAGGTACAGTGGAACCTCGGGTCATGACTGTAATTTGCTCCAAAACTCTGGTCATAACCCCATTTGGTCATGACCCGAAGTAATTTCCCCCATAGGATTGTATGTAAATATAATTAATCTGTTCCAGACCGTACAAACTGTATGTAAATATATTTTTTTAAAGATTTTTAAGCACAAATATAGTTAATTATACCATAGAATGCACAGCGTAATAGTAAACTAAATGTAAAAACATTGAATAATACTGAGAAAACCTTGAACAGAGAAAACACTGCGAGAGTTCACGCTATAGCGCTACGAACCGCTCGCTAAAAACACTTTTTTTTAATGAGTTTTAAGCACAGGGAAAAAAAATGAACATTTGAAAAATCCATAATTTAATAAACCACCAAGAAAAGTATCATTGCAACAATGCACGCTACAAACTAATCGCTGTAAACAGAAGTGAAGTGGAGGTTAAAATCCAATAGAAAAAAGTCTTCATTAAATACAAAGAGGTTAAAACAATGCTCGAGTCTCTTTATAAACAAGCCCAGTGCATTCTTTAACTGCCTTCTTATGCGGCCAGCCCTCTCTCTCCCACTCGCTCGCTCTCTCACTCTCATGCGTGTGTGCGTGTGCGTGTGTGTGTGTGTGTGTCTGTGTCCATCTCTCTCTCTCGTGCGCGCGTGTGTGTGTCTCTCTCTCTCGTGTGTGTCTGTGTGTGTCGCTCTCTCTCTCTATCTCTCTCTCTCGCTCGCTCGCTGCACAGGGAATGCACAGGGAGTGACTGAACACGTGCGTGTTGACAGGGGCAGCGGGACCTGACTCGAATATAAGCCAAGGGTGATGTTTTTCAGTACATTTTGGGTGCTGAAAAACTTGGCTTATATTCGAGCATATACGGTACCGTTTCTTTAATGTTGCGTCTATTTCATGTGCTCTATTGGTGGAACCCCAAGAGGCGTGGCTTTCCTCTGATTGCTTCAGTCAATCAAAAAGAAAGAACTGGCAGTAGGACATTGAATGTTGTTTGAATTCATTGTATTACTGTTTCTTTACCAGTTTCCGTGATTTTCCTTTTGGATTGTATATTGGGGCTAGTTCATCTTGGATTGCCTTTTTAGGCACATCTTTTTACTTATTTCTACTCTTTTGAAAATTTTTGTTCTATCTTTAATTCATTACAATAAATATCCTAATTTATAAAAACGTTTGTGGAACTCGTTTCTACAGGCCAGAGTTTGATGGTTTTATCTTCCTTGTGAGGCATTTTTCTTGTTGACAGGTGGTAGTTGGGGTGGGTATGCTTGGGTGAGCCTCTTCTGGGCAGACCAGTGAAGTTTGTGGCTAATTTACTGTTTTTATGGAGGCCTTGCAGTCTTTTGCCATATCATTGACACCATGTTACAACAGCCATGATCTCTGTGTCTTCCTAGGTTTTGAACCTTGGCTCTATCTGTCATTTTGTTGTACTAAATAAGTTTTGATTTACTTCTTCCTCGCAATAATTTTGGGTGTCTTTACATGCCTTTAACACAATAATGATTGCTACTGAGTTAAGAGCAAGGGCATCAATGGCACCAAGAGAAGTCTAGGGATCACTGCATGTAGTCTGTTACTGTTCTTTTTAACATCTTGCTACGGTTTCCTTTTTGAATAATTCTGGATATAGTTATTGAGGTCATCAATGAAAAAGTCAAACTATATTTGCAAAGTTCATTGCCCACTGGTTAATGGCAGCCAAGCCTCTAAAACTATCCAATCATTATTTTTATGCTATTTGCACTGAAACTGTACTTTTATGGAATACAGTGCACTCCATTTAGCTGCAATGTTTGGAGGCTGAAGGCCCAATTGCAGGTAAGCGGAGATTGCAAATAAGTGGAGTTAGCTTACTGTGAGCCATTTGCTTCATGCTAGATTTGCACATTATGCATGTATTGCGTCACTGTGGTCGCCTATTTATAAAGGATGCGCCTAACTGCAGTATCTAGAGCTAAGGAATAAACACAACGTATTGTTACTAACCAGCCTCAAATATAGTTTAATCATCTAATGTAGTCAAATTAGATTACAGTGCATGTAATATACATACAGCTTTGCCGGTCTACAGCTGCTAATTTTCAATTAAGCAATGTCGTAGTTTACTCAGTATTAGTTCACACGCGATGAAAATAATCTGTTATTGTTGTCTGTGCCTGGTTCAGATGATGGTCATAAATTTGGCTGGACAGTGCATGAAATGTTTCGTACGAATCACAGCCAGTTGACTCTAAGTAGGCTCGTATAAAATCCAGGCTCTTCACTGCATTAGCGAACGTCAGTGCCATGGCAGATGCAGTCTGAATGTCATCGACTTCGGCTGCATCCAGTCTCTCCTCCTCTTCTAGTTGATTAGCGGCTGGAGTAGACGCCTTCAGGCTTTCGCATATCCCTTCATCTGTTTTATCTGCACTTGTTGGAGCATTAGTGTCGATTTCAACGAAACGATCAAAGTCATTAGTTATCATTCCATCAGGCAGCTGTAGCCCCATGCTGCTGCTATAGAACTGGGATAGTGCTATCTCCCTCCACAGTACTTGGCAACAGACACTTGACTTTCTTTACTATCAATTTGCTGTAACACTTCTACTCTATCCACTAATGACAGGGCTTTTAACGTTTTTGAAGTCTTACACACTGCCATATTGGACTAGACCTAATGTATCGATATTCCAGCAACTTTTCAAAAAACTAAATTATGTCGATCAGTTGATGTTCTTTTCAGATCTGTCGGATTTCTAAGTTACTGAAATAACAGACACTGCCCACGCATATGCGCGGCACTATCGACTTTATATGGTGTCGTCTCTCATTGTACAGTGTATCAACTACAGTCAACTTCACTTGCGTGCACGTTGGTTGAGCTCACACTCCACTTAGCTCCACATGACTTGCACGGTCTCTATTTGCATAAAGTCAAGTGCAGTCAACTCTGCTTAAGCGCACATGGTGATCTTGTCCAGAGGACATGCATTTAAATGGAGTAGACTGTACAGTAAGCGGAAAACGTACTTGCACAGCCATTGCAGCTATCTGAAGCCGATTCACCTGAAAATCACGAAACGGGAATATTAAAGGCATTGCAGCAAACCGGAAATTGTAGCCATTTGAATTGCAGTTAAGTGGAGCTGACTGTACTCATCTTGCTCTCTTATCTACTCTGTTCTGCTGCTTTGTATGTCACCTTCGTAAGAATTCCACTAGAGGCTCCAAAACATGGGTTAGTTATGCATGTGTCTCTGAATACGCTTAGGTGTCAATGTCAGGGGATTGATACTGGGAAGGTGGTGGTTTGATGAAAGTGAAAGGGCATCTGTGATTTCATTTATGCCCATGCAAGGTTTATGTTTATTATATACTGTCTTTCATAACAAAAGTGATTGATCACAAAAAAACTGAAAGCAGTTCTACATTTTTTTTTCTTTGATTAAATACAGATATTAGGATTTTTGAGCCCTTGTTTATGTTGACATATTTTCCTTTCTCAAGCATATGTTTAATTGCAGCTATTGTATCTCTCTCAGCTGCTTATGCTGAACCCAAAATGCAACTTTTTTGTCTTCTGTGGTCTTTTTGTGTTTCAATATGTAGAGTATCTTCAAATCCTGTAAAAACAGATAATTTGTTGATTTGCATATGTTTTTCTTCATTTGAATGTTACTGTTCTTGATTTGGTAAGGTTTATTAGAATTGCCCTTTTTCCTGTATTTCTCTGCCTAATTCTGTTTGTACCTTTTTTTAGGATTCTTTTGAGTATCATTTGCCTTTTATGTCTTTATAAGTTCAAACTGTATTTCTGTTGCAGTAAATAGTTATTATGAGTAAAACAAACAAGAAAAATATGTAAAAATGTTTGATTATTTTAACTTAAGCCAAAGTTCCCCATTCCCTTTCACAAACTGGTCACTAACACATGCCCTCATTTTCTCAGAAATTCCTAAGCAAGTATCTTACCCTCTTCATCCTGGGATGGCAAGTGCAGGTGCAGTGAAACACACAAAACCACTTTGTGTACAAGTTTGAATAGTCATAGAACAGATCAAAATTAAATTAATATGAAGGAAGCCCTACTCTAGAAACACAAAAGGACTTAAGTGTTTTTTTAGTAAAAGAATGTGTTGCTTGCAACAAGCATGTTATCTAGAGGAGGAGGAGGCAGATATGATGCACTCTGGTGCAGGGAAGGCAATGAAGTCTTATCAATTTGATAATATTTGCTTGAATTTCCTTTGGCAGTCCCCAAGACCATGGTGCCTTTCTATAGTTGTTAATGGGTCAGGTATCTTGAGCCCCTTCTCTTAAATGGGTAACATGGTCCTGATGGGGTGTAGGATTATGACTACGTTTGTGCCTATACTTACCTGTAAAAGTTCAAATTGTTCACAGCACTTTTGCTGTTGAACTAACTGCTCAGTCTACCATCCTTAATTAACTATAAGCAGAACTCAGGCATCCATCAGCCCTGCAGAGTAACCTGTGCTATGGCATTGCAAGGAAGTATTTCCTGCTTTTGTTAAGATTTACCACCAGGTATATAAAAGGAGAGGAAAACTGCTGTGGGAAAAAAAAACTCTGGCCAATAAGAGAAATTAATAAAGGAAATAGGACTTGAACACTATCCCTGGGGAATGGAAAAAAGACTAATTGTGAAGGTCCCTAAGAAACACAACCTCAAAGTTTGTGACAGTTGGTGAGGCAGTACACTTCTCCAAACACCATCTAAATTCTTTGGTTGAGTTCTCCTGACCAGAATTGGTACAGCCGTTGATGCCAAGATGAGACAAGAAAAAGAAGGATTCAGGAAAGGGCAAAGATGCATGGAACAGACCTCTGCTCTAAAGAACATCATTGAGCAATGTCTGGAATGGAATAATCCATTGTACAATAACTTTGTTGACTTCCAGAAAGCAGTTGACAGCCTGCAACATAAAACATTATCAAAGATCCTATGGTTATATGAAGTTACTCCAAAAATAATTACCATGATATGTGGAATGATTTAGACTGAATATTAATGTTATGTAGCTTTTTCCTTTAAGAGAAGCCATATTGTATACCATTGTCAGGGTCACTTTTCAAGCTTCTAGGGGGTGTGGTCTCCAGGGTTGTGACCTTGACTTAATCAGCAAACGGCATAAAAGGTCAAGCTTTTGAATTCAGCTTTATCTGATCTGCAGTTAAGATCCTTATTTTTATTATGACTTACTCATTTGATTGCTTTTCATGTCTTGCCTGTTTTTTCACTTACTGTGTGTTATTTGACTTAAAATTTTGCCTCTTGTCTGGGTTTTGGTCACTTCGGTTTATTTTTATTTTTTTAGTTTGCCTTTTGCTTGTATCTCCCGGTTTTCTCCAGGAACTATTTATCTGTTTTCCTGTCGTGACAGTAGGGTTGTTTTATCAAAATTTTAAATGCAGCATTAGTCTTGATGACACACTAACAAATTAGTTCCTGGTTGAGACGGGTGTTTGATAAGATGGTGTTGTTTCCTTCATCCTCTCCTAGTTGCCGTTGACTAGATCATGCAAAATACCACATCAGACAAATGCAGAAGCATGCAGTGGACTCTATTATCCCACCTAAAAAACTGGGACTTTATTGATGACCTTTCTGTACTCTCCTCTAAACATGTGAAACTACAAGAAAAGACTGATAAGCCAAATATATACAGCAAAGAACTTGGTTGATTATCAGCCCCCCTCATAAATAAACTGATCAACTCAATGACTTATGTACCTGTCACAGAAAACAGTAAATCTCTTAAAAATGTAAAGGAATTTACTTATTTGGTGAGCACTGTTAGTACTGATTATATAGCCAATAAAGATATCAGGGTAAGATTAAGGAAACTTGGCAGCACCACTGCCAGACGTCAGTCTATCTGGATGTCAAAGCAATGCAGTTTCCAGCATAGATCCTACTGTATAAGAACAATGTGAAGTCTGTTTTGCTGTACAGTGTACAGTGCTGGAGCATAACTCAAAATGAGATCTCTCAACGTCTTCTATAATGGATGCCTGAGAAGGTTAGGTCAGGTCATGATGGGGAGCAAGCACTGGTACAGTGTGTTGCCACACCCACCGCACGACATAACAATCCTGGTTGGCCACCCTTTAGGCAGACATGCGGTCCAGTCCAACCCTCTGGAAATGATCATCCATCTGCCACAGCCAGCTGTTACATGGGCGCCCCCTTGATCTGGTCCAACCGCTCGGGTCCTCAGCAATGAGGATCCTGTGAGCCGGATCACCCTTGGAGAATCACACCACAGGACTGTAGTGGTGTAACTGATGCACACAATGCAGGTAATGTGCCTCATTCTGGAATCCATGAGCAACCGCTCATTCGACACAAAGTCAAACCAACGATTCCCAAGGATTCTCCAAAGAGACACAGAACCGAGGGTGTCCAGTTTTCGTCTCAGGTCAATGGATAGCATACATGTCTTGTAACTATATAAAAAAAAAACAGGAAGCACCAGGACTCTTAAGACCTGGACCTTTGTCCATTTGCAGGCATATTGGGAGCGCCACACATCCCTTTCCAGCGACCTCACAGCACCCCCATGCTCTCCCAATCCATTTACTGACTTCATTGGAAGAGTCACCAGAGACATGAATGTCGCTGCCAAGGTAAGTGAGAAGAATCTGTGGAAAATAATGGCAAGTTCTACAGGAAGACAAAATGCCTAAATGTAGCACTGGAGATCAAATGTTGGCGTCTGAGATGGCTAGGGCATGTGTTAAAAATGCACCAAGACTGTATCCTAAAAATAGTTCTCACATGAAAAGAGGAAACAAAGGTGGCCAGAAACAACATGGTAAAGGACAGTAACATCTGAACTAAAGAAGGAAAACTGAACATGTTGCCAAAAACTAGATTTGATGAAAACAATTCACCTCAGCCTAATTTCCCAGTTGGGATGAAGAGGAGTAGTAGTAGTTGTAGAAACTGATGTTGAAAAAAACTCTAGCCACTAAGACAAATTAATTAAGGAACTGTACTATAAAAAAATAGCAAAATGAAGTATTCTGTTAAATTAAATTGGGAATAAAAGAACAAAATGAATGTAAATACTAAACTAATTTAAAAAGGAACACAATTCAAAATTGGAAATATGTCAAAAATTTTAAAAATGAACTAAGTTCCAAAAGAAAATGCCAACGCCTAAAAGGAAAGCACAAAGCTATAAAAAAGAATCCAAAAATTCCAAGCCAGACTGAAAATTTAACTTTAAGAACTTAACAAGCAAAGTCTGAAGTTTAAATGCCAGAGATGCAAATAGCAAAATTCTTAGGCCTCCAAAAATGAAACTTACATACCAAAATTCAAAAGGGGAGCAAAGACAAAGTAACCTGCAAGCTAACTAATGCCTCTCCATAAAAAGAGTGGCAAAGGCAGATTTTTACAGCCCTGATTAGGTAATTGCCCTAAAATTAAGTTAAGCTACAGAACCTGAGGGCAATCACCTAATCAGTTTTATCACAACAAAGCTTTATTACATGATTGACAGACAGGACATTGAAATAGTTAATATAATTAATTTAAAAATTACTATAAACTAATAACAAACACTAAACGAAACCAATTAAGCAAATTTAAACTAAAACAGAATATTGGCAAGAAAAAGAGAAAACCAAATACAGAGAAAATATAAAGGTAAGATAAACAATAGAACAAAACAACCTTCCCTATATCCTTCACTAGTGTACTAGCTGTTCTTATGGGACACCTATACACTTAAAGGGTTTACCCGTGTGGTAATGCATTTTGCATTACCATACCCTGCATGAGTTTTCCTTTTATTTTTCCAGGGTTTTTTTTAACCTTGTCCGTGTACTTTCCTATTTTATTAGATATTCCCATTTGCTATCGCAAATACCCTGTTTGCCGAAAACAACCAATCATATCTTAGTAGGTCAATGTACAGTATTTACTGTAGCATACAGGTATGGTTAAAAGGTTTAGTTGTTTCCGAAAACATTACAATGAGCAAGTTATATTATCTAAGCGACTTTAATGTGGTATGAATGTTGGCAGCATATATGGTAGTTCCAGTATCTCAGAAAATGCTGTTGTTTCTCACACATTTCAGTGTCTAGAATTTACAGACAAGAGAGTATAAAATAATAAACTCCCAGTAAGAAGCAGTTAATGAGAAAATTCAGAGGGGGATTGCCAGACTTGTTCAAATTAAAATTAAAACCCCAAATTCTCCCATAAAACCTCTTTACAGACCTGAGGTGCAGCCAGTCATCTTAAAATGTACAATGAGTTGGATCTTAAAGCCATTGAGCTAAAGCAGCAGAATTAGTGGACAGTTGATCACCAAAAGTGAATCATCAAGGACTGTAAAAATGTGACCTAGTTTGACAAATCTCAATTTCTGCTACACCGTGAATTTAGTATAAAGAACATGAATCCATTGACTGATATGTGGTCTGTCCTCATGGCAGTCTGCCAAAAGGAGCAGGGCAGATCAACAGTCTCCAGTAAGGTGTACTTGTGTGCTCATGTGCTGTGGTTCACTCATTTTGTCAAGTGTGTTACTCACATCCTCTCACAATATTCTGGCCATTGTGGCACCAGAACATGAACTTGCTGCAAAAGCCCAAGAAAAATTGTGAAACTAGAAGTGATAACATCTAAGTAGAGCACTGTAGTAAACACGATTAGGGTTTGTTTTACTCATTAGTGTTATTATTAAGTAAAATTGTATGTAGTTCAATGTTATTTGAACAAAACAATTAGTAATGTAAAGCTCTCAGAAATGCTTAAAAATGTTTTCAGTTTAAATTAATTGTAATTAGGTGTGTATGTTATGAAAATTCACTTTACGAAGGAGTTTTTAGAAACGGATCAGCTCTTTCTTAAAGTGAAGGAAGCTTGTATGCCTTTCATATTAGTACCTACTCCACTAAATTAAGATGCAATAATTAAGCTGTCTGAACTTTCTGCATGTTATTATCTCAGGTTACAGTAACTTGGCTCATACTTTAATGATTGTAATTCAACTCAAACAAAAAGAACAAAGAAGGAATCATAAAGTTGTTTTTGACTGTAAAGTGGATAGCAACACAGCAGTTGTCTAGTCCTGGGTGCTCCTTGTCTGGAGTTTGCATGTCCTCCCCTTCTCTGCTTTAGGCTTCCTCTGGGTTCTCCAGTTTCCCCCACACAATTCAATGACATTGAGGTAAGGTGAATTGACAACGATACTTGTCCCCGATATGTGTGTGTCTGTTGTCTGTGTGTCTGTGATGGACTGGTGCTTTGTCCAGGGCTTATTCACACTTTGTGCCCAAAGCTTGCTGGGATAGGCTTCAGCTTCTTTACTATCCTGCAAGTTTCAAAAATAGATGGATAGATATATAACAGAGAGTTCCTATATTTACTAATACTTTTAATGATTAAGTACACTTAATATCAGATATTTTAAAACTTCTACTTGAGAAGTTTGCTCATGGGCAAATTGTACTTTTATCTGAATAACCTTTCGGAAAGGTATGTCTACTTTTATTCGAGTATGTCTGAATACTTTAAGCAACACTGAGCATTTCTGCTGACCATTTATGTCTATTCTTATTCACAATCTGTTCTTCTTCAAATAGTAGACATGTAAAAAAGCACTCAGTACCTCCAGCTGTTCCTACAAACATGAAAGTGATTTCAGTTCACTCTAATGGCCTCTACAGTCCCCTGTTCTTAATCCAGTACAGCAAATGTATGATGAGGTAGAGAGACTGCATGAATATGTGGGGCTTGAAAAGAGGCAGAAACTGCATGATGCTATGAAGTCGGGAGAGACAAAAATCATTAAGGAATGTTTCCGGTATTTGGTTCAAATTTAAGATTTTAGGCTGTTACAGAGGCAAAAAAATTATTTTTACCCAGTACAGGTAAACTGGCCATTGAGTGTATATCCTTTGACCATTTTAGAATAATTTCTTTTTTTTTCTTCATTGCACAAAAAGCACAGGACAGAAGATGAAACCCATGAGAAACATACAAAGAAGCCACACTGGAGGAAGCATAAAACATTTGTTAGGCACTGGAGGGAGACAGTAACTCCATGGTAGCATTTTTGTTCCCCAAACCGATAGATGGTCCACCTGGGAAATTCTAGGTTTCTGTTTTACACTGTATGTTACACTGACTAAGACTGCATTCTGCAATTCTGTAGTTGATCCCCCAGCTGGGACATGAGCAAATATCACAAACCAAACTTCATATTGTAAATGAATAAACACTGTTTTCTAAGCTTTAAGCACCATTATGATTTGCTTTGATAGTCTTCTCTTTGCTCCCCTCTGACATTTCCATGATGTGAATACCAGTAATGGACCAGTGTTCATATTACTATATTGACTTTTAATTATATACTCATTAAATTGCTTTGAGTAAGAGTTGGCTCATTGCATTGTGGATTTTACTGTCATTTTGTACAGGTTGGAAAGAAAGTAAATAACTGCAGCCCTCTACCTTAGATTTTCAGAATATATGACTGTGATGTTTTTCTTTCCAACTCTAATTCTTAATTACTGAATGAATGACCAGTCATGCTTGCTCTTGGTGGCAAGTGACCTTGTCAAGTCATTTAATCTGGCTTTCAGCTAAGAGATAGGAATTAAACTGAGTGTAAACTGTCCCTGAAATTAATCACATTCTAGTTTGTGCAATTAATATGATTGAGATGGGTGTTATGGTGGTGCAGTGGTTAGCACTGCTGCCTCACAGCATCTTAGTTCGAATCCCATCTCTGTTCGCATCTCTGTGAAGTTTGCATATTCTCATCCATCCATTATCCAACCCCGCTATATCCTAACTACAGGGTCAAGGGGGTCTGCTGGAGCCAATCCCAGCCAACACAGGGCACAAGGCAGGAAACAAACCCCAGGCAGGGCGCCAGCCCACCGCAGGGCGCACACACACACACCAAGCATACACTAGGGACAATTTAGGATTGCTAATACACCTAACCTGCATGTCTTTGGACTGTGGGAGGAAACCAGAGTACCCGGGGGAAACCCATGCAGACACGGGGAGAACATGCAAACTCCACACAGAGTGGACCCGGGAAGCGAACCCGGGTCTCCTAACTGCAAGGCAGCAGCTCTACCCACTGCACCACCGTGCCACCCCATATTCTCATAATGTCTGCCTATTTTTTATTCATCTCTGAGTATTCCTGTTTTCCTCACCACAAATGTACATGATGACAACTTTAAATTGAGTGGACGATTGTGTCCTGTAGCAGATTGGTACCCTACCCTGTTCTGGATTCTTTCCTGCAATGCCTGGCTAAGCTCTGCAACTCAGTGTTGGATTGAAAGGTTTCAGTAATGGATGAAAGCACCTTGAGCATGAGAAAGGTGCTATATAAATAAAATGTACTATTATTATGAACATATCAGCTTTTTTGCTCCTTTTCATACAATGAGCTCTTTTTTCTATGTAGCACAAAATAATGCTTGTTTGATTTTTATATAATCAACAAAAAACAATTCAGTTCAATGTTTTTATAACTTACTATACAATGAAACATAAACATAAAAATAATACATGACAATTATGTATATTTTTGGTTGTTTAATAATAAATAGACAGATAGATCTTTGCTTAAAGAGCAGTCAGTAGGTATGCATCTATGTATATGGAGACATTTCTGAGGACCTATGCTCTTTCTCAACCATTCAGATCAACTGCTGTCTGGTATCTGGTGATGCCACCTCTGTGTGGTATCAAATCTCAGTCCAGACTCTTCTCATGTGTAACTTCTGGCTGGTGGAATGAGCTGCCCATCTCCATCATAACTGCTGACTCCCCCTCAATGTAGTTCAGAAGCGTTTGAAGTATGTCTTGTTTAATGAAGTTGTTTCTAATTTATAATAATTGTTAGGTGTTGTAGTCTAGCCATTCTAACTAGCTTGAATTTTATTCTGAACTCTTTACTTGTGAAGATCAATTTTGAACTCTTGCCCTGTAACATTTGTTTTCCAAACAGTCCATAGACTGATGACTACTTGATTATGTGATGACCTCCTCGGTAAGTCATTTTTGGTGAAAGTGTCTACTAAGCAAGTAAATGTAAAATGTGTATGTATATATATATATATTGTCGCGGATGCCAGGGGCGACGACCTGGCCGGGACGCCTTGGAGGACCGGAAGTGGGCGTGTGCCCATCTGGGATCACGTGGTTGCTCTGGCTCTTCCTGGTTGCTCTGGGGGCCACGGGTTGATGGCATGGAAGCCCCACCCTGTAGGGGCCCGTGGTCACCGCCAGGAGGTGCCCCAATGCCTTGGGGACCTGTTACCTCAGCACTTCCGCCACACCAGGAAGTGCTGGGGGGAAGAATAAGGAGGATACCCGGAGAGCTCCCGGGAGAACAGCCGGTACTTCCACCACGCTGGGGCGTGGCCAACGAGGGAGTGTTGGAAGCACCTGGAGCTCATCCGGGTCGTGTATAAAAGGGGCCGTCTCCCTTCATTCGAGGCTAGAGTCGGGTGGAAGAGGACGAGGCACGAGGAGAGTGTGGAGGCGGCCCGAAGAGCAGGCATTTGTGGCCAGGACTGAGTATTGGGGTTTTGTGCACTAGTGGACTGGGTCTGAGTGACCATACTTGTAAATAGTTGTGTAAATAAACGTGTGGTGGTTGAAAAACAACATGTCCGCCTGTCTGTGTCCGGGCCGGGTTCACAATATATATATATATATATATATATATATATATATATATATATATATACAGTACAGGCCAAAAGTTTGAACACACCTCCTCATTCAATGTGTTTTCTTTATTTTCATGACCATTTACAGCACTCCATCACTCTCCTTCTTGGTCAAATAGCCCTTACACAGCC
>JANRMT010062837.1:4003020-4102271 GCA_026402145.1 Polypterus bichir lapradei
TCTGACTTTATAGCCTTCTGAGCGCAGTATATATGTTCTCCTCATGTTGACTCATTGTCTCATTTACTCCCACAGTCCAAAGTCATGCTGCTTGGTTGATTTTCATCTCTGGTATTGTCGTATGTTTCCTACAGTTTCTACACACATACAGTTGCTTCAGTTAGTGCTCCATTGTGACTGTAAAGACCTGCGTACGCATGAACTGGCATCCCGTCCGGGGTTGGTCCCTGCATTGCGCGCGCTGCTACCCAGAGAGCATGGCTCCCAAATGATGAAATACACTGCATAGCATAATGATCATTCCTTACTGTTTTTGATAAAACCATTTGTTGTGGAGTTGATTTCATTCAGAGCGAGCAAGTATAAAATACTTATAACCTCATATTGGCGTGCTTGTTTTCACACTGTCAGTATTCTCGTTTGCCGCAGCATAGGGATTTTGTACCGGGAATATTACCAGCGCTTGACAATGGAAATAAGCTGAATCTTCTACAGCCTTGTAAATTGAATTCTCCATCCTGTCATTCACACTTATTGAAAGCAGGCACCATATAACCCCTATATACCACGCACGGCGTTTCATTTCTATGCAGTTGGCATACGCGTTCGTTTGTTTCTGACACCTGTTATGTAAACCGTTGCAGCGGTTTCCACGATGTTTTCATTGCTAATTACAGCACATGGCTAGAAGATCTATGCAATTAAAGTCCTGTCGATTGCAGTGCCTGAAAATAGACCAAAAAGATCGTTTTCATGGCTTGTGGGAGCATGGTCAGGGAATACCGTTATTTTGTTTGCCTGGCTGCAAATCCGAAGGGAAGATTGAAGAGGACACGAGGGAGCTGGTGACTTCAAGTAAACAGCAGACTGATACAACTGGTTGCTGCCTATTTAGTTTAGCCCGTAACTAAGAACACATCTGTGAAGGATGCCAATTAGGCGAATTTGCCTGCAGGTTACGAGGTGGAAGAAATCAATAGACGTGGAAGCGCGATAAATAGACTGAATCCTGCGCGCGTGCGCATGTTGGTTGATGCTGGCATTTGAAGTATGCAGTCCGCGGCATACACACAGACACACACACACACAAAATGACTAAAGAGTGAAAGATCTGCTTATCGTGAGCGGGTGTGAATGTATGGGATTGCCCGCTGCTTCTGTACTCCTGTTGAATTTTAATGCCCTCTCTCCCCGATCTCCACTCCGTACCCTCCCATCCACTCTCGAGCCGCAGTCTCTGTGCGCTGAGCCGAAGGCTGGCATTGAGCGCGCGCGGGTGCGTGAGTGAGTAACTAGTAGAGTGCATTACGGCTTAAATATGAGTTTCTCCAGCGGCGAATGGAAGTGGACATGGGGAAAGCCGCATGGCACCTGGACACTTTGAAAGGTGTGGCTACACCTCTGAAGAGCCGAGCTGCATCGGCCGTCGATCATGGGCGGAAGATAAAAATCCTACAATTAAATATCTATTTCTGGAAATGGACCTGGCTCTCTCGTTTGCGGATAGAGGTAGTGCTATATATATACATTTTTTTTTACTTTTTCAAATTTGTGTCATATGCGACTTCTTTAAGAGAATACTCTTGAATTTGGAAGACTGGCGAAAGGAGTACTGCTTCTTGATAGAGGCATTTAACCCACTCCAGTTGTTTCAAATTCAGACAACTGCAGCACTTTTCAGTGTGGATATAATAGATGCCATGTTCCTATACATTTCACTTGTTGACAGTTTTTTTTTCTTATATTTTTCCTCCGTTCTTATTAGCTTTCGAGAAATAAAAAAGTCTTTACTGTTAAAAGGTATCTTTTAGGATTGTTATTGCTTCCTCCAAATTATTATTACTGCTGTCATCATCTCCCATCAAGCGCCCGAATCTGCCGGGATAGGTAGGCTATGGCGTCGCGCGATCTAGGACTGAATTGATCGAATTCAGTTATTATTACTGTAAAAACTTTAAGCAATGCTTTAGGTAGATGTGATTGGAGTAGACTAAAGATGAAAAGACTTAACAAACATAAAATGGATTGTGCGGCTTCGTCAAAAGTATGCTTTCGTCAGAAATTTCGCTGCGGTATACACCGAACATGTTTCTTTATTATTTCACTTGCTTTTGCTTCCCTTTGTTTTACATACTGTTCCTTTACCATCACACACTTTATTATTCACATTTCATCCACAGTGTCTTCACATTGCATCAAAAATACAATCCCTAAATCAAAAAAACAAAGCATTACTTGCGCTTCCAAAAGTTACATTTACAGTAAGCATTTCAGCACACAGTGCTTCTTTCTTTTCTTGTTCTTTTTGCATAGCCGTACATTTGTGTGCAAATCGTTTATATGTAATTGTATTTTAATAAAATCGTTTTTTTTATTATTATTATTATAACGACCAATGCAACGTGAAGATTTTGAAAAAGCTTCTTTTACGGAAGTTAGATGAAGTAAGTTTAATGAGATTGAAAGGGTTTCAATTATTTCTCAAGGAAGCTTATTTATTTATTTATTTATTTATTTATTTACAGTATATGATATTAATGTCGCCACTGGCTTTGAGGTTGTACATTTGGTTATTCGATCTTGATTAAAATACAACAAAGGTTGACTACTTAAATAAACTATCTTAGCAAATCAGAATGTCCTTGTAGCTGATTTGAATATATAGAATAATTTAGAACACTTTGCTGTTTTCTTGTCTCCAAGCAGTTTTATAGAGATTAGAGTTAAAATGTTATACCACCATCTTATTCTTTTAAAAAAAGATATTCTGTTGTCTAACATATGACAGTGATAAAATGAATGATCTGTTCTTTATTGTTTCCTAAATACGGCAGCATACAGTATTTTACAGTGTGTAGAATTTTTAAGATCTTAACTGATCAAATAGTAATATTGTGAAATAAATAAAGATATTAAAACAATGCAAGGAATATATGAAACATGAAATTGCTAAATTTAGAAGTACAAAGCAATTTTTATAAGTTTAAATCTTGAGTGAAAGGCATCAATGGATGACAGAAGCAGGTTCAGCTACTTTCCAAATTATTTCTAGTATTATCATCTGCACCCTGGCAAGGCAAAACAGCGGTATATAGAAGCAGTGCCATTTTTAAACAAGAATGATTCATGCATCTGCATACACTTTGGTCTTATTTTTAGCCACATACATTATAAAATGTATGGTACTGAATACATGACTGTATAATTTAAGCAATTTAATTATTGATTCGTCTTCAATGGCCTATTTCATTGCAGAGTAATCTCATATGAGCACTAGTAACTTCAAGAATAATTAAATTTCACCGGTTGCCAAGAGCAGACCGCTTGACATTTAAGTTCTTAGTTTATTAGGGGACATGCAATTTAAGGGACATCAATTTATTTAAATGTATAAACAGGTACATCTTTTTGGTGACCTGGAATTGGATTAAGCATGTTTAAAAATGTATATATTATATATCATATAAAGTCCAGTGATTACTGGCTGAAGACAGTTAAGCCTCTGAAACTTTTTATTATCCAATGATTATTTTCTTATTTGGATTGGATGGTATACTGTGCGATTATAACTCTTTTTACTGTCTCCATGAATAACCTCATGACAACATAACATTTTGTAGATGTGTCTCAGCTTAGAAAGCATTCATTCACCCCCCAAGCGAAAGGTCTTATATAAGTCTTTTAATTTAATCTTTTAAATTAAGAATTTAGTAATAGAATAACTGCAGTCTAGTACTATGGGATGGATGGAGTTTAAATCGGATCCTTCCAATCTTTATAACCATATGTAGGTACTGTTAGGTGTCTTGCCACATTTTATTTTTCAAACTTCAGCAATTGTCTTTGTAGAACACACTGTTATCAACACAAATTGGAATTGTACTAACATAACATAAATTTAAGTCTCTGAAAAAAAACACTGAGAGTAGATATTTACAGCATTCAAGGTAAGCTCTACATTCTGGAAAAAGCAATTATATAGGCCTCTTTTATCTGTACATCTCTTAATCATAATGGAAAATTTTCTGGTAATTCAGTTTGTTCATTTTTATGGGCCTAACACCCACAAGTACTGTATGACCATTTACGAGACCTTGATTGTTCAGAAGTAGATACACTACTTAAAGAGAGGTGTAAAACTTTGTTACTTCTGAAATTCTAGTAAGTGAAGAGGCACAGCACTTTACTATATTGACCCGCAGGATTTTATGTGTTCATCTTCTAAAACTATTTTTATTTCCTCTTATGATTATGGCTTGTTTATTATTTTATAAACAATTTCATTTATTTTCATAACCTACATTTATTTATGTTTTATTCCCCCATTTTGTGCTAATTGCTTCTCATAACCATAGCCATGTTGTTGTTGACTGCAGATTAGTTGCTAGGTACATGATCTGAGGTTGTGCTGCATTTCACATCATCACACTTTTATTATGTACTATTACGTGTCTCTATATTCTGATAAATACAACATTCCAAGAATAAACACTAAGTAGTGTAAGCTGCGAAAAGGCAATCTTAGTTATTGTTAACACTTGATTTTTGTGTAACATCTTAATTTCATTTGCTGAGTCATTTTTATCTGTTGACATAGAACCTAACAACATATTTTCACCTCTCATTTGTTTTACATTTTTTTCTATCAATCTCCTGGTCCCTACTCGTTTTGTTGAAACATTTTAGACTGGCCATTTATTTTCCTTTGGTCATAATAAAGCTTTGCTTGCTAGAGGGTTTTGCCTAAGATTTGACAGTCACACAGCCAAAATAACCTAATGGCCTCCGTGTAATTGTTCAAAAGTTATGGTTTTAATTTAATGCCTCTTAGGTTAATGGAGAAAATCCTGAAGTGACTCAGACAGGTCCATCCATAAAAAGCCATCCATACCTCATCACAAACATTTTTACACAAGTAACTACAGAGGTGCAGCTGCTTTAACCAACACGTATTATCCTACCCAAATGATAGGTCAATGACAGCACTTATAGTTTTATAAGTAAACGGAAGGTCACTTAAATGACCATGAGTTTAGAGTTGCCACCCTCCATCTAGTAAAATTTAGACAAGGAAATAAGTTGTTTGGAGGCTATATTGTAAATCCTGGCAGCAGATGCTGGTTGGGGCAAACCCATTGGTCCTCAACCTGTGGGGCGGGCCCCCCTAGGGGGGCACAAAGTAACAAAAAGGGGGGCACGAAGATGTGAAAAAAAGAAAACAACAATCAAAAATATGAAAAAATATCTGTTGAAACCAAAACAAATTAACTTAAACTACATTCTGATACTAGAACAATAAATATAAAGTTAGGTAAATGTCGATAAAAGTTAAGTAGGTATAATAAAATATGCATCTACATTTCAAAAAAATGTTAGGGGGGGGGGTGCGATTAAAACTGTTATGAAAACTTGGGTTGCAAATACTTACAAGGATGAGAAATGCTGGGCAAACCTGTTTTAAAAAAAATATGAGCTGGCATATTACAGTCTTGAAGAAGCTATTAGTCTTGCCATAAAAAGATGTACTCCTTTAGATTGCCATAGGATGCCACTAATTTAAAACCAGTTATTGTATAACCATATAAGAAAAGACAATAAAGAATCACATAAATCATTGGATTAAAAAAAAAACCCAAGGGTATATTTCCAAAAAAAGTAGAGGGAAGGTTGTGGAAGTTCTTTGACTTTTCTGGATTGGTCTGGACGTCTAATAGTTAAATGCTCTAAGCTTCAGGAAAACTGAAGTACTCACCATATTTAGGGGGTTGGGTGGACATCTGTAGTTAATCCAATTCTAGAAATTGCATTTCAGTACTGGTTATTATCAGCAGTCCTATTAGTATTGGTAATGGGGGAAATTTTATTAGTTAATTTCTAATGAATCAACTTGTTATTCACCCTTTGAAACACAAACTACAAATACTCTCTATAGATGGAGGGTCTATTGGAAATGGTCTATTGACGTTTGTAACTTCTCCTTTGCTTCTTCAAACTGTCAGCTTTCACACTGAGAGGGCATCATTTTTTATAACTGATTGTTTTAAACCTTGGGTTATCCAAAAGTTTTGGATTAACTATTTACTTCCCTTTAGCTAAAATAGAAATGCATGTCTCAAGTGAGTTTATTGCTTGTTGCGCTTGCTCGGACTGAATTACTTGTGTAGGGTTTAGGAATGATAGAGTGCTGGCCTGCTAAAGTTGTTCAACATTCTTCATCATTTTGGTAGTTTTCAATGCTGTCTTCAGCATCTTGTATTTCTAGTTTTTGTGTCTACTTTCAGACTAACCGTGTAGCGCCTTGTAATATTTATCTCAAAACTGGCTTTATTCATAGACTAAAGAGTCAAGTGTAATTTTTTAAGCTGCATAACCTCATGGAGGATTGTTCCTTGGTCATCATATAAGGGCTCCCTGTAACTTCAATGCAAGGAGCAGAGGGACCAAGACCAATAGCCTATCAACCAGAACAGCAAAGCCCTCAGTAGATCATCCTGCATAGTGAATCAAGGAGGAGGAGGAGGTTGGGAGCATGCATTGATACAGCACATTGCCACATCCACCACACAATAAACCACCTCAGGATACCAAATTAGGTGCGAGGGCAGCCATACCCGGGTGACACCACAGTACCACACTTGTTCAAATGGAATGGGACAGTGTGAGTTTTTTTTTTTTTTTTACAGTGGCTGGAGTGTCTTTCCTGCCACCAACAACAAGTTTTCCCTGAAAGTTGGAGGACCTGCTTGCAGGGCTGGGGGCAGGTTAATATCATACCCAAGATGGAGCAATTGCAGGCTGAAAGGCCCGATGGAGTGCAATCACATCTGGCATTTACGGGATTCAAACTGGCACAGATCCCTAAACTCAGAACCACCACTTTGCCCACTGAAGACTTTCAACAATTACAACATTGGTGTAGATTATCAAATGAAATTTGTCCTCACTTAACTATAGTCTTTAACACATTTCTCTTCAATTTTTTGAAAGATGAAGCTTTCTGTGCTGCAGAGCTTCTTTACAGTATAGAAGTCAGGGGCCTGAGAACATTCACAAATTCATCAGTACTTAGTCTTCTTCATCCAGTTCATTGTCTTCTCGGTGAACAATTTATTTAAATGTGAAAAGTTACTGAAGTAGCGTTTACTGGCATTTTTTTATTTGGTGTTATTTTGCACTTTATTTGGTTGACACATTAATTCAAGGTAACTTACAATACAAGAATACATTTTAATTGTCTGCATGCATTTTCTACAATTGTAGCAAAGACAGGATAAGTTATGGTCACACAGTTAGTTGGAGGTTGGAATTAAACTTGCATTCTTGTGGTTTAAAGCCCAATGTTTTTGTCACTTTGAATGATGCAGATGAGTTATTTCAGTTGGCTCAGCATTGTAATGACATGCTGTGGTATCTTTTCTTCCTGGCTGAAGATGGATGCTCCCACATATCTGAGCTTCAGCTGTTTAGTTAAATTGATTTTTAGCACTGGATCTGTATTGAAGCCAGCAAAAAGATAATGGTGCAAGCCTGGTCTGCATCATACTTCAAAATTCCTTGAGAAATGTGGTACTCCATTAACTCAAATGCAGTACTCCCTTAACTCATCAACATAGCTTGAAGATAATTGGCTCATGAGTCTATCTACATGGTTCCCCAATTTCAGGTCATAGCCAGTCTCACAATTTAAGATTGAAGCTTAATAAACATAGAATAATTTAGAGTCCAAATTTATCAAATATTTCAGTATTCAGTTTCATTAATGAAGCATTAACTCTTTCTCTTATTGTGAACCCGCTAATAATTATACCTGCATTTATTACTCAATATGTGAAATTGCGATGATTAGGAATACGCCTTCTAATAAATGCTTTAGCCAGGTTGTTTTCACCAAGTAGTTTCAGATGCCCTCATTAAGATATACTGTATGCTCTTTTTTTTGGGTGGAGTGGAATATCAAAAACTGTTTGAGGTAATTTTTCTACTGTCTAAGATTTGTTGTGATATCTTACAATTCTCACAAGATATAATATTACACACCATATTTGGAAATAGCTGCCATAAAGACAGAAGAATACATAAGATGAAGGTTTACATTAATTATCTCAGTGTGGCCGTCTGAAGAACAAAATAAATTGGGCGTCAACCCAGCCATTCCTGTATATTTTAAATAATAATAAAGAAAACAAATGCACAATCGAGTTAAAACCACAACAAACAATAGCCTCCTTTAAGCTTGGGGAAAGGTAATTCTGCTATTTAGGTAATAAAGGAGCTCCTTCTCTTTTGTTACTTGATCATGAAGTGACACCTTCTTCCAGGTGGTCATGCTTTTATGGCCCAGGGACTGGAAGAGGTAGGGCCAGTTGCCCTCACTTGCCATTTTCTCAGTATTGTGGAGGAAAGGGAAAACAACATAATTAGTGACAGCACCCCCTCTTTGCCCAGGGTGGAACTACATACCTGGGAGGAACTCAGAGGTTGACCCTCTGACACACATGTGTGACACCAGGTTAGATTGACCATTTTGTGCCTCTTTATTTAGCCAGAAAGACTACAAAGTAGACTCAGATTATCAAAACATAATATGAAAAGTTCCATTCATTTCTTTAGTGTAAGTTACAGGTTATGATTTGAATAAAATGAGTGGCTGCATATAAGCATGAGTGAGCAGAGCTCTGAAGTAATTTTTAAAGGTGGATAAGAAATTTTAGTTGGTATTCATCTGCATTCAGCATAAGAAGCAGATGATGAAATTAAAAGATGATATGTTTATTGATATGCGCTGGAGGAATTTGTTTTTTAAAGAATTTTATTCTTCTATAAAATATTAATTTGAAAGCGTTGAAGCTGGTGGATAGCTGCTATTTGGTTGCAGCTCATTTGTCTGGTAATTTTTTGTAATCTGTTTTGCTGATCTGTGATGCCAGTTTTGCACACAGCTTGCATCTTCGCCTCCTTGATTGCTGCCATTGATAGCCTTCCAAGTCTTTCTTGTATTTGTTGTACAAGCTTTTCCATTTCAACACTTTTTTTCTCTTTGAGGAAAGCAGAGAATGAGTCATTGAGAAACAAATCTGTCTACTTTGTTGTGAAAAGGCTTCAAAATACTTCAGTGGATATTAAGTGTGCATGCTTACATGTACCTGCAAAGTGCATCATTGTCCTTTTATACAAAGTGTTTATCACAGTTTTCACATCCATTTTTCTGCTGCTTCTTGAGAGCATTCACATAGTCAATGATCAAAAATCAGTGTGAACAAAAATGCAACGTTCTGCAGAAGAGTATGATTATCTGAATTAACATCTAAATTAAATGATTTGGGCAGCACGGTGGTGCAGTGGTAGCGCTGCTGCCTCGCAGTTAGGAGACCTGGGTTCGCTTCCCAGGTCCTCCCTGCGTGGAGTTTGCATGTTCTCCCTGTGTCTGCATGGGTTTCCTCCGGGCACTCCGGTTTCCTCCCACAGTCCAAAGACATACAGGTTAGGTGGATTGGTGATTCTAAATTAGCCCTAGTGTGTGCTTGGTGTGTTTGTGTGTGTCCTGTGGTGGGCTGGCACCCTGCCCGGGATTGGTTCCTGCATTGTGTTGGCTGGGATTGGCTCCAGCAGATCCCCGTGACCCTGTGTTTGGATTCAGCGGGTTGGAAAATGGATGGATGGATTAAATGATTTTGTCCAAATGCATAAGTGTGGATCCACATATGAGGAAAGCAAGGTTTTGCCCTTTGAATGAGTTGAGATTACATACTGAAGCCTGAATTTTAAAGTTACTTTATGCATACTGCATTGTGATTCTATATAGCTTGAAAAAGATGGTACTACTTCCCAGTACTGTTTGACCATTAACATTTTAAAGTTTTGCTGTAAATGCAGAAGACAGTGATTGATGGACTGCATGTAGGGAACTGTTCTGAAGCCAGAGCCCAAATGGTGAGAGGAAGTCAATGAACATATAAAGGCGTCTAACACAGTAAAGTCTTCAGAACATGTTTGGCTAGATCTTGTAGGGTTAGTATTTCTGGATATTTTTGCTAATGCTCATCTTATCTGACATGGTACTGTGAATAACAGTAGTTAGAGTGACAGCAGTTTTCCCCTAAATTAGCATGTGATGACATTGCGGAGCAGAGTCTAAAACACATGAAGGAGACTATGAAGTTTCTGTAAGATGCTGCTTACAACCAAAAACTTTCACTTCACTTTTTGTTGCACAAATGTATCATAACAACAACAAGCAAAATTCCACAGCTTATTTTCTGTGTGCTTAACATGTTCTGTACATAAAGCATAAAGATGTAGTAAGTCACAAAGTCTATTTTCATTCAAACAAACAGATAAATAAAGCAGGGAAAATATCTTAAAAAATGAGAACAAGCACCTTAAATTGGAATTAAAGAAAGATATCTTCAGGGTCACTGCTTACTGTTCAGAAATGAGTCATGGTGGTTAAAGCAATTGAAGTACAGGCTAGAAAAAAAGAAAAAAATATATACAGTAAGTTACAGATTAAGTACAGAGGTTTAATGTTAATATAGTTTCAATTTTTAACTATTAGACGGCACCTGTGGCTTGCAGGGGATGTCTCATAAACTTAAACACCAATGCAAGAGACCAAAATGACAAAACAAAATAAAGGCTTTAATAACAAAGTCTCAATAAGTGACATAGGGGAACAATAAAGTACAACCTAAACAAAAAATAATAAAGACCTCTGCCCCCAGGGCCTAGCTAAACAATAGTAACCCCTGGCTAATCTGTTAACACTGTTCCCCTGCTCATCTTCCACTACTTGAATCTCCTTCCTCTCTCTGTCCAACTGAGTTCTTGTCACCAGCTGCCTCCCAACTCTATGCTCTCTGAGCAAAGGAAGCAATTCCCTTTTATTCTGAGTCTTAACCACCTGCTGGGTACCCTGTTGTAAGCACTTCATAGGTTCTGCTTGACATTGATCTCTGGTGTCATATGGGTAAGAGTCCTCCTAGCAGCACCAGAAATTCCTGCATGTAATCCCCACTTCAGAGGCATACAGATTGGTTGCCCCCCCCCCCAGTGTGCCCATGAGGCCACAACATATTGTCCATTAGCAGTCTGAGGAACCTCAAACCCTGTAAATAGTACTCATATTATGCCCCCAGGGTCTTGAAATACCTCTTCTTATGAGGGAATCATCTTTTGCTCGTCAATAAGAGTACTACTACTCAGACAAACTTCATACACTGCTCAATCCCTGCTTTAACCTCAATTAACATTTTTTGCTGTAGACCATAGCTGGAATTGTTAGAATTGTTGTGAAAAACAATATGCCTAATTTTCTGGTTTAAGATTCATCTTCTCCATTACCCCACATTTGACCAAGGAGGGAAATGACAATATCAGTTAAGATAATTGAACTTACACATCAAGACAATATGATTGTTTATTCTTGTAGGTTACATTTAAAGTGTTCTCTTCTGGTCAAAGGTGTATATAATTTCTCAACATAAACAGCCTCAGTTTGACAGGGATTTGCCAAAGAAGGCCAGGCTTTTTTTTAAGTACAGCCATATTGTATCACATACAGTACAAGACCCAGTTTCACAACTGCCACAAAACATTGGATTTTTTGAGGCTTTTAGCAGTTGTCTGAATAAACAATACCTAGCCTGTGTTAGTGTAAATATGTTTGTTTGATGGATGGGCACCAATCCATGGCTGGTTCCTGTCTTGTGAGCAATGCTTCTGTGCTATGTTCAATGCCTGAGTGATCCTCAGACAAAGAGAGTAGGTACAGGAAATGGACAGATAGATGTAGTATCAGGTGTAAGCATACATAGCCACTAAGAATTAACAAATACTGTATCTTTAAATCCCAGCCAAATGTGTAAGCTTTGTCAAGACAGAGAGAGATAGAAGGCACATTTCATCCTAATCTTATACTGGGTTTATACAATGAAGCGATGCTGACATGCATTGAAATTTCATTGTCTGTGTACGTTTATTCCAAGAAAGTGAAGAACACTCTATAAGAATAGTTTAAATTACATTAAACTATCTATGACCTTAGTAGTATACTACTAAAAATATATGTATCTCACTGGACAAAAAAATAGAGGTTACATACAGCATTAGTGAAGGAACACTTCATTAAAAATGCTTCATACTACACTGAGTTAGAATAGTTGCTTAAATAAAGTAATCCATTACAAATTACTAATTATTTCTCTTAAACTGTAAAAGAATTACCTTACTCATTGCATCCTGAAAAAAATAAACAAACTACTAATTATTTTACTTTCACATTACACTCTTAACCCATGCAAATATAAACAATTTGGAAAGTACAAGGATGTCACTCAGATGTCCATTCAGTATTTTAACAAATAAGAAATAACCCATAACAGTGAATGTGAATTCAGCAGTTGAACAAGTAAACAACATTACTTACATGAGCATTATGTCATTTCAAATACATGAACCAGTAAGTAGAGACCTTTATTACACAAAGAAATTCTTAATTCCAAATATATATCTTAATTAAATAAAACATGGCATACGAACAAAAGCGGAGATGTGCGTACGCACAAAAAAAAATCCAGATGCATTAAACTGTGCGTTACCCAACTTACACGTTCTTCCGCTACATAAATCCCGGTCAGTGTGAAAAGTAAAGCACGTGCATGTGCCTGCCGCCACTCCCCAACTTCTCCCAGAATTACGCCTCTTTGAATATGCAAATCAATGCAAATCAATATAAATAGCCCTTAAGCTCAGCGTTCTGTGAAAAGCAAAAGCGCGGGGTAAACAGAAGAATTTCAGCAAATCCCAAGTGGAGGCAAGGAAATACTTACTATTTGTTAGTTTAAACAGTCGTATCAGCAACAAAAGGAAGTTGATCAAGTGACACAGAGTGTCGTAGAAACTCGAAAGCTCAAGTTCACAAAGTCGCACAGTGCCAAAATCAAAATGAAGTTGTCAAATGTCAAAGTCGCCGTAAAAAGGTGAGTCGTAGAACACAGTCTAAGTGTCATATGAAAGCTTATTATTATGGTACAGAGAAAAGAAATAAAAAATTTCCACTTTAATCATGTAGTTTATTTTGTAATTAAAGTAGAACATCATAAACTTCATCTTTAAATCGTTTAATTTCAATTAAACCATCGTAACCATTTTAATTACCATCGTAACTAAAGTAGCATGTTAAATGCTTTGTTTTGTATGCGTTCTTCTACAGTATGTGCTCTATGTGTGTGAATCACTATGTGCTTCTTAAACGGGCTTTCTCTTCCTCCGACAGGACACAGAATCCATTACATTCATGATATTACAGCTCTCTGAATAATTAAAATAGTGAGATGTATACTTGATATCATTTTCATGACGATAGGAGTTAAAGCATGTTATTAAACATGGGAGCATGGTGTCTCAGTGATAGTGATGAGCTGGCGCCTTGTCCAGAGATTGTTCCTGCCTCCCACAAGATGCTTGCTGTGCTATGTGCGACCTTCAATTAAATAATTTATTGCAGCATTACTGTCACTTTCAAACGTACTAACCCCCAATTCCTGTCCTTCCTTTTCTCTGAAGCGTTTGTCGTATGAGCGCAGTTCAATAGACTGTGCACATGGCTGAGGCAGCATGTGCTTGATGTTGTATACTGATAATTCTCTTTGCAATCAGCTGCTGTAGAACTGTGATTACAATCAGATGCCTTAAACTAATAAACAATATGCGGTTAATTTCAGAATTTCAGTGTATATAATAAAGCCACGTCAGGGATGTGGAACTAAAAAAGAAAGAGAAACCACACAGGAACAGTAGCACAGCTTTGATGCAGGGTGCCGCCAGTTTGCTAAAAAGAGCGGAGAACTTGCGTACACCAAGGATTTAATTGGCATGAAAATGTGCGTGGCTTTACGCCAAGTTTAGTTTTTTTACATTGTGATGTGAGTGTGGAAACGGGCGTACACAACATTTTTGTGCATATGCACCGTTTATACATGATGTCCCATGTCTTTAGCCTGTAGCACGGCTGGTGCACTCTCTTTTCTGCAATTAGGAGGGTTCAGACTCCTCCTTCAATTTTAGTGCATGCCTAGTTGTGACTTGAAATGCTTCCTTGTAATAAGTTTAGTGTCTGTAGTTTGGGCGGCCTCTACAACAAGAAGTCTGGTCCGACTGTATTATTTTGTTGCCAGTTCCCAGACATAATTCCTAGCTAAATTTATTAATTGAAAGAGATAACAACAACAACAACAACATTTATTTATATAGCACATATTCATACAAACAGTAGCTCAAAGTGCTTTACATAATAAAGAATAGAAAAATAAACACAATATGAAAACAAAATAAATCAGCATTAATTAACATCGAATAAGAGTAAGGTCCAATGGCCAGGGGGGACAGAAAAAACAAAATAAAAACTCCAGACGGCTGGAGAAAAAAAAATAAAATCTGTAGGGATTCCAGACCATGAGACCGCCCAGTCCCCACTGGGCATTCTACCTAACATAAATGAAACAGTCCTCTTTGGATTTAGGGTTCTCACGGAAAGGCTTGATGATGATGGTCACGTAGAATTCTGCCTTTTAGTCCATCCATCATTGTTGGAGCATCATGAAGCTTTGAGTAGGTGGAGGTGGCGCAGGCCACCACCACAAAGAAACCGGAAAAAGAAACAGAGAAGAGAGTAGGGGTCAGTACGGGTTGTAGAGCTACCCTGAATAGTTATTATGAGGAAATTGAACATATAGAGTATCAGGATTAAGTTAAATTAAGTTAAATTGAAGTTATAGAAAGGCCATGTTAAAGTAATGTGTTTTCAGCAGTGTTTTAAAGTGCTCCACCGTATCAGCCTGACGAATTCCTATTGGCAGGCTATTCCAGATTTTAGGTGCATAGCAGCAGAAGGCCGCCTCACCACTTCTTTTAAGTTTTGTTCTTGGAATTCTAAGGAGACACTCATTTGAGGATCTGAGGTTACGATTTGGAATATAAGGTGTCAGACACTCCGATATATAAGAAGGGGCGAGATTATTTAAGGCTTTATAAACCATAAGCAGAATTTTAAAGTCAATCCTGAATGACACAGGTAACCAGTGTAGTGACATCAGAACTGGAGAAATGTGTTCGGATTTTCTTTTCCTAGTTAGGATTCTAGCAGCTGCATTCTGCACTAGTTGCAAACGATTTATGTCTTTCTTGGGTAGTCCTGAGAGGAGTGCGTTACAGTAATCTAGTCGACTGAAAACAAACGCGTGAACTAATTTCTCAGCATCTTTCAGTGATATAAGAGGTCTAACTTTACTTATGTTTCTTAAGTGAAAAAATGCTGTCCTAGTGATCTGATTAATATGCGATTTAAAATTCAGATTACAGTCAACAATTACCCCTAAGCTTTTTACCTCCGTCTTGACTTTTAATCCTAATGTATCCAGTTTATTTCTAATAGCCTCATTGTATCCATTATTGCCAAAGGATAAGGATAAGGATACAGATAAGGATGTTACACTCTGCCTTTGGATCTGTTCCTATGGTATGATGCCTTGGGATTTGTGATTCCAATTCCAGGTCTCCATTTTGGTTTTCCTAGGGTGCTTTATGTTCTTCCCCATGATCAGCCTTGACCATCTTCCTTTGATGTGTATGCTGCTCTGGCCTTCCAATTTATCATGGCTGTCTTGCCTAAGGAAAGAAGATTGCAGGAGATGGCTAGATAGGGGTTTGCCTCTCAGACAGACATTTTTTAGGTAAATGGCTCACTGACTGTTTTAACCTTGTAGTGGTTAGTACCTGGGCAATTATTTAGTCTCACATGAGGTCTTCCAAGATGTTCAAAAGGAAAATCAATGTTCCTTTCAGTTGGGACCTCCTGTAAATCCTTTTACAGGGACCCACTTCCTACCGCATCCTTCAGGCATGTAGGTGAACACATCTCAATGGCAGATTGCTAGGTCCCTGAAATTGCTCCTTTGTCTGAGCATTCTCTTCCTCATGGTTATCTTACTCTGACCATCACAGTTTTTAAATGTAGGTTCTTTCTAAGCCAATGGCCAGCAATCATGCTAACTTCGCCACTTTTGACCTGTAGGGGGCTTTGCAACACCCCCAAACCACAGACGCAACTGCATAGACACAAGTTCCGGGCTCATATACAAGGTTTATTAATTACAATACCTTACATAGGCTTCTCACTTGTATAAATACAAATATTTGCTTCTCTCTCTCTCCCTTTTTTCCTCACAACTCCAACTCACCTGACTGAGGCAGAGCAGCTCCTTTTATCTGAGACCTGGGAGTACTTCTGGTACCAGGGCATAGCCTGCTGGAAGCACTTCCAGGTCAAACAGAAGTCCCTGAAAGTAGGGACCACGAATCACAGAAGCAACACCTGGAAGCCCCTACAGAACCCAAAAGGGCTGTCCCATGGTACTACTGTACATATCCCAGCATGGGCTGTGAGTTACTGTGTGGGAATTCTAACCCAGGGATGCTGACATCTAGTGTATCAGGGAAGTAAATAGTTCAAGCAGGACAACTCCCCTGATTCTATCACTATTGTATATTGGTCTCCCAGTCAGGTAAGAAACCGGAAGCTGTCCCAGCAGGGATGCTAGCATAACTAATTGTCTGGCGGGGAACATCCTTCCTTTTTTTCTTCTGGCCAAACAATGGACTGGAACCTATGCGTGCTGTCAATTACAATGTCTTCTTCAAAATGGTGCGAATGTGCAGTGCAACTTGTGCAGTGAAACATAAAAGATAGGCACACTTGCCTTCTCAAATGTTATGTGAAATGGGATGCCTGCTCATCAAGATATTTACAACATTTACATATTATTTTCTTGGAAACATATGAGCATATGTTCCCCCTGTGTTCACATGGGAATTGGTGCTGCTAATCTGGCCTATGTGTGTGCAGTTGTTCACCCTGCGACGGACTGCGATGGCACCCTGTCCAGGTGGTGTGGCAGCCTTTAGACCAATGATTCTAGGTTAGGCTCCAGTTGACTTGTGGCCATAAGCTGGATAAGTGAGTTAATAATGAATGGATATGAATATGCTATTTACATTAGTCATTTGTTTTATTTGGGGCACAATAACAGAGTCAATTGTGGAAATCTTTGGTTCATTAAGGATTCTGTCAAAAGGCACTGAAGAGTGGTAGCATCATCATTTATGACTGTGTACATTTTCTGAACCAACCAGTAGATATACATTAATCATTCCCTTCTTATGCTTTAAAATGAGATATGTGTTAACCCACAAAGTAAAAAGGATCAGCCCCTTCACCTTGGCCATGTTATGGATATAGAAAGGAAAGCTGAAGACACTCTTACAGCACTGGGGACAAAAATATAACAGTAAGATGGCAAGCACTAATTACTAGCATAGACTGAATGAGTACAGATTGCAACTCAGAAATCAGATATAACACTCAGATATAACTTATCCATTTTTCTGCATGTTCATGAAATTGCTCTAGAAATTTAGTGGCTCACTTGACACATGCTCTTTAAATTAAATCTGCTCTGTTGGGAACACACTCAGTAATAACTAAAGCACCATTATGCCACCCACATGGAAGTCAATACCCTGTGATCATGGCGCCAGAGAGTGCTAACATGTTTCATGTTGATTTGTAATGAAATTAAGCATTTCACAGTACTTTTCTATGTATAGCAATAAACAAAACTAAATGCATAAGTAAACTGGTATATTTCTGGCTGCTATTTTGAACTCTTGCTTTGGTTGTTTCACACCTTTTGTTTTGGCTAGTATTCCTATTTTTCAGCAACATGGAAACACAAGGGTACGTATTCCTGTTTATGTTGATCAAAGCATTCAATATATCTTGGAAATTTTAATCTATAATGCAAAAGTATATAGCGGTGATAAACAAAGCAGGCAAGTTTCAATTCGCAAACGTTTTTTTGAAACTAAGGCAAGATTTGTTTAATAGGTGATTTTGCAGTTGTAAAATGAGAAACTCACTAAAAATATGTTTTTGGATGTTTTTAATGCTTTTTGGGGTGGTAAAAAAAATTAAAGTCGCTCCCTAAAGCCTTGTTTACACTTTAGTATTGTCCTCTGTTCTCTTCTGCAGCTTCCTAATGCATATAATCTGTCGACACAAATAAAATCAATTCTGTTTATTCCTCTTGTTCACATCACAGTGCAATATGATTTTAAAAATGTGACATATTTTCAAGACAAAGGCACACTAGAATGGACTACACAAGAAGCTGCCACCCACCCTTATCGCCATTATTTAGCAACTGCCATTCCCTGTTTCTTGATTCCTACAAAAGATAACCACTCTACAAGCACTATGGAGTTTGAAGTTTCGCTTCTGCCTCCAATGTATTTTTACAATTGCCATCACAAAGACAGTAACCACAATTGGCAAAGTTTGGGATCATACTACCAGAACACATCTGGCAGCCCAACAAAATGTCAACAAATGACAGGAAATGAGTCTAGTGATTTTTTTCCACTTCTTCTTTCAGCTGTTCCCCTTAGGGGTTGCCACAGCAGATTATCTTGTTCCATATCGTCCTGTCTTCTGCATCTTGCTTTGTTACACCCATCACCTGCATGTCCTCTCTCACTACATCCATAAACCCTTAGGCCTTCCTCTTTTTCTCTTGCCTGGCAGCTCTATCCTTAGCATCCTTCTCCCAGTATACTCAGCATCTCTCCTCTGCACATGGCCAAACCAGCACAATCTCGCCTCTCTGACTTTGTCTCCTAACCGTCCAACTTGAGCTGACCCTCAGATGTGCTCATTTCCACTAAAGATATTTGTTTAAATAGTAAATGACAAGGAGATGCATGTGAAATTAAAGCAGATAAATACTTCCAGACAGGACTAAACACCTTTATTCTTGTGTCAATGGCACACATTTCTCTCAAAGCAAAGTACAATTTGTTTCCTAAATTGAGTTTCGTTATGAATTCAATATGGTGTGAATCATTTTGCTCATCACTAGTGTACAGGCTAATATCACAGAAGTTGTGAGAAATGGGCATCATACATAGCACAAAAAGTTTAGAGAACATATAATAACTAAACCAATTAGTTAAAAAAAATACAAAAATAATCAAAAGCTTTGTCCAATATCATCCATGTGGGTAATTACCTAAACACTTATAAGGTGAATTTGATGTAGTCACTAAACAAGTAACACACTGTAATACGAGGGGAAAATGCTTTACATTTCACACTGACCCTAACCTTTGGTGTGTGAGAGCATATACGCCAAACTATAGTAATATAAAGCGAATTTACCTGGTCTTTAAAATTGTCAACCATAGTTTGGGGCTTCAGCCATTAAGATTCATTATAGAGTAGGGTCACAGGGTTGTTGAAGCTTATCTTAATAAGTACTGGGTACTGGAGAGGGTACCAGTCAATTGCAGATTGAACACACTCACAAGTACATACACACACCCACTAGGGCCAATTTAGCAATGCCAATTCAACTACAACCTGCATGTCTTTGGAATCCTGGAGGAAACTGGAGTACTAAGAGCAAACCCATGCGGACACAGGCAGAACATTCAAGTTCCATCCAGGGAGGATCAGGAACATAAGCCCCGGTCTCCTTGTTGTGAGGCAGCAGCACTACCACTGTGGACCTGTACTGACCCCTTATGAATAATTATCCAATAATATTCTTAAACCAACTCAATCTAATTCATGGCCACAAGGGGATGGCACCAATTTGAGCAGGATCAGACACAAAGTAGAAACAAACCCTAGTTTAGAATCATTAATTACCCTAACATGCATATATGAAATCACATTTCTGAAAAATAGCCACATTAGATTAAATTGCACAACTAAAAAGTACTTTCAAGCCCAATGAAATCTGAGCATTACATTAAGATTCATTTACTGTCATGGAGTATTATAATGCATGAAAAGATGCACATGATAGGCAAAGAAATTTGAATGTCCTTAGGCATTCAAATGATATTAGGGGATGCATTATGTGTTATGAAAACGTGACCATTACACCAAATGCCTATGGGTACATTGTTGACACCCAGGTGCATGGATCTTTTGACTCTTGGGAGTCTATTTGATGGGCAGTGGCAGTCCAAATATGCTTCTTACCTTCTGTTGTCTGGTGTTTGTCTTGCCTAGACATTGGAACTTCACCTTCTTGATCTTCGTCCTCCTCCTGCCGACTCTGGCTCCCGGAGTAGTGTCTGCTGACCCCTTATATTTGGGCACCCAGTGTCTGATGACGTGTTTCTGGCAGCACTTCCAGGTATGGCAGAAGAGCTGCTCTCCAGGGCTCAACAGTAATTGTAGCTCCCCCTGGAGGCACCTGCGGGTCCCAATAGGGCTGTACCAAACTCCATCTCCCATGAAGCCCTGCAGGAGTCCAAGGCACTGCTGCAACCCAGAGGGGCTGCCATCTAACATTCCGGGGGAGGTAATGCTTTGGCCACACTCTCTCCCCTGGTGCTCCCAACCTGGCGGCGTCCCTGCTGGGCAAGGGCCCCAACCATCCACTACACCGTACAGCTCCATTTAAGAAGCTGCTGAAGTTACTATCTTTGTATTTTAAAGGTTGTTATAACCTGGCTATTGAATTATACAGTAAATAAGCTGTATTTCTATGTTTGAATATATTCACATATCTAAAACTCTTCAACACAGCCACAATAAGGTTGTATTATTCAGTCACATGCATTTATATCAAATTTAAAAGTTTTAAAATTTAGCTGCTGCATCAATAACTCATTATATGTTTCTTTCTCTTCAGTATTAGTAGAATTTAAAGGAATTTTGATGGCCTGTTCAGCTGTTCTCATACACGTTTTGCTCTAAAACCCAGGGTCAGTATCCCAAGTTAGTGTGCAGATATGAATGTCTTCACACCAGTGGTTTCCAGTCCCAGTCCTGTGGGGTCCAGTATGGCTACTGATGTTTGTTCCAACCAATTTAACAATTTTTTCAGTCAGGTATACCTCTCATTGTTTTATCATGTGGTCTTTTTTCTACTCTTATACTGTGAGATTTACATTCACAAGAAATTTAGAAATATATGAGGTAAAATGACTCAGTGATTGTGGGGCTGGATAGAACAAAATCCTGCAGTCATGGGGTCTGGGATTTGAAAAGACTGTTCTATATCACGTGTCAGGAGGCTGATTTTAATGATATTTGCTGGGAAGGCGTTGCTTGGTTTCTGACAGAATTATTCTGCATGTTCCTTCTGTGAAAACTAAAGGGAATTATTAGCAAGATGTATCAGCAAACTTATAGTTTTTCGATTGTGATTTATATTCTTTATCAAAGTACAGCCATGAACATTTTGCTTTATTAAAAGAAAGTCCTTGAATTTTGCAAGGACACACACTTCTAAAGAAATTTTTCTATTATTTAATGACCTTATGCACAACCTCTGACCTTTTCTGGAATTACCTCTATGATAATGTATAAGTATTTTCTGCTCTTTGAGACAGCTAAACAGTAAAAATGCAGCCAGCAGAGGAACACAATTCCCATTATATATTAAGACTGGATAGATTAATGGTTCCAAGTCCGTGCCATTTCGCAAAGTAAGGTTCACTTAATGGCTGCAGGTGAAGTGTGCAGACATTTTAATTGACTTTATGCTATCCCTTGGCATGGACAGAGCGACAATGAGAAAGTACAAGGGCACTGAAGTATACCAATACCTCCACAGTGGAAAAGTGGGTCAAATTCTCCTTCACCAAGTTAATGTTATCGATTTAATGTTTCTGATGACAGAGCAAAAGTTCAGTCATTCAAATAAAGCATATAGTCAAGTATGAGCTAATATGAATGCAAGTTTTATATATACATATATTTATATATATATATATATATATATATATATATAAATACAGCAGAAAAACAAGTGTTTTTAAAGTAATTTCAAATGTAAATTGCTGCAAAATATTGATTAATGTTCTTTGGCTATTTTTACCACTTCTTACACTGTTCTTTTTCAGATGAAGGTGCTTATCCAGATATCTTCAGTTATGGAAAATCAATGATGAGAAAGAAGATTTTCTCGAGATATCCACGTCAATTCTACTGTATGATGGATGGCGAGCCTTTCACTTCCACTCTTCTACCAGCAGGGGATGCTGTCCTTGACACCGGAATGACACTCGAGCAAAAGACTACCTTTGTCTTTGTCATTTTCCTTTTTATTTTTCTTGGGATTCTTATAGTTAGGTGCTTTCGGATTCTGCTGGATCCCTACAGGAGTATGCCTACATCTACCTGGGCCGATGGGCTTGATGGCTTAGAAAAAGGACAATTTGATTATGCATTGGCATGATGTGGTGTTTCAAAGTGACTCTTGAGAAAATTGGGAGATTAAAGGAATTTTTTTTTTTTGTAATGTTCTTTTTCTACATTAGGGTATAAAATCTATTGTTTCTATTCATATTTGTAAAAGAGAAATGTACAATGCCAATAAGCAGACATTTCTCAAAAGAGAAAAAGACATTATGCATAGATGGAGGGTCACAAAACTTTCACTTTTCCATTCTTTAGTAATGTACTGTGAAAAATGAGACTTATATATGATACCAAATTATAATACCACATCTATAGATAGCAGCCGGAGCACCCTCCTAGTTACTTTTCATTAATAATTTTGTGAGACTGTTAGGCATTTTTGTACTAAAAGAAAAATGCTACTGTATAAAGTATATTTTCAATTTGATTTCTTGCACCAATTGCTTTAAGCAAGCAGGATGCAAAAGAAATTAGTTGTGAATATTTTATTAGAAGAGCCAAACTGCATTAGGTAGAGGGCCTTGATTAGGATGCTTGCACAATGACCTCTACACTGTTGAATACATTATTCCTAAATTGAAGTGAACTTATTTTGTATGCCTCCTTTTATTATTTTCACAGAGGAACAGAACATTTTTAAAAATTCAATGAAAGATAAATGTCAATTCAAATCAAAGTTAATGTCAACAATATTTGCTTGGCCAGGTCAATAGGCCAATAGGGTATAGGGGAAATATTGGACTGGAAACAAGTTTGTGATTTTTCCTTATATGCCTCTTCCAGTTTGATGGATTGCAGAAGGAAATGAGGAAATGAGTAAATGAGCTTCTGTCCATATAATGCAAAGCACAAATCCAGATTTATCTTTACTAATAGACCTAATTTTGACAGAAAATTGTGAGTTTCTTTATTTAATAAAAAAAGTAACTGACATTTTCTCAGAATTCCAAAACAATCTCAAGAGCTCAGGTTTCCTTTATTACTACATTATAATTCCATGCAGTTCAAACTGAAAAAAAAATTCAATGCTAATGTCATTTAATGTTTCCATATCACTTAGCAGGATGACGCAATTCGTTTTGTTCATTCTAGATCATATTTAAAACAATTTTACTTAGCCATATAGAATGCATTTAATATAAGCAACAGAGTAACAAGTAATAATTTGTGAAATTTGTGCTTCTTTCTGGAGTAAATTAAATTAATGGAAATTGTATTGTCCTAATAGTAGACTGGTAACATATTTTAATGCATTTACTGAACAGAGATCAGCATCCTTGCATCATAAAATTATATGACAGGGGACTATACTGCAAGAAGTTTGCACTCTACATTACAAAACATTAGCTTATGGAATTAGGGTTTTCTTTAGAAAGCAAATTGCTAATAATATTAATAAAGGAAAAAATAAAATGTAACATAAAACTGATATGTAAATAATGCAATTACAGGCTTTAGACTCATACACATACAGTAACAATAAATATGTGCAGAAGGGGTGCAGATCAGTTAAGTACATATGGGGTGAAATGTTAAAGCTGAGGAACTGGGCTAAATGAATAATTACTCAGTGGTCTCTTGCTTGTTTGGTGAGATGAAGATGTGAAAGTTAAGTGCAATGGCATACTAGGTGATTTGATGAAACACACAATTTATTACAGGGCACTGGAAATCTCAAGCATCTTTCAAAGCAATTGTGTACTCAACGTATTGGAATTCATCTTACAATTTATGATAAACATGGAAAATACTTGCAAAATTATAGCATCAGCAGTTACTCTAGGAAGTTTTCATATGATGAGGATGATAATGACGGTTTTGTTTTGGGTGTGTGATTACATGTCAGCAGTGTTGGGTGTGGATTTTATCATATTGCAGATGTGACAGCTTTACTCAGAAATTACTCTGAATTTGGTTATTCACCTGATTTTTTTTTTTTTTACAAATGAAAAACTGAATGGCTTTTGGAGATTAGAGTAGCATAAGAATGAAATTTTCTTTTTATTTTACATTGTGACCTTCCTATCCTGGAAACATTTGTCACATGGAAGAAACAGGCCTAGAATAAGGTGTGTAAGAAAAACAGAGAAAGATTATAAAAAAATTATAATGAGTTGGGCAATCCTATATATTTGATAGCAAAAAACTAAGAAAATTTCAAATACAGTGAGAGACAGCTTTTCAGACAAGAGTGAAGATGTAGAGTGCTGAACTAATTAAGATGAAGCCAGTGCAGAAGAGACAGGCTTAGGGGTCCATGATCCAGAAATGACATCACTGGAGAGAGGAGAAGATGCATTAGGCAACAGTGCCAACCCTGGAATTGGGGTGGAAATACTAATTGACAAGTCCTCGAATTGTCTTCCAATCACATGTGTGTAACAGGTTCTAGTCCATTACAGACCCCAAAAAAAAAAGACCTGGTTCCTCATAGACCTAAGACTTTCTGTAAGGAGTTTACATTATAGTGATGCAATGATTTATCGCCACTCCAGACCTCTGGATTTTAATCATCACATCCTCACTTGTGGTATTTGCACATTATCCTCCCCTCTCTTTGGCACACTGGGCAGAAGGCAGCATCTAGATCTGGAAGGTGGGCCCTCTATGTCAGGATGCACTTATGCAAACCTCACTCATTCATATGGGACAATTGTTGAGTTTTTAACTAATCTAACAAACATGTTTTTGGGACGAGAGAGAAAAAAACCTGCTTATCCAAAAACACACATGAATGAAGATGGAACAGACAAACTCTACACACAAAGTGAACAGGCTGGATTTCAAACCCAGTCTCCTGGAGCAGAGGGGCAGCAGTGAAAGCAGCTTATCTTTTATTGGCACTGAAAAACATGCTCTTTGTGAACTTTCCTTATGTAAATCTACCTTTACTGTCTTAGCATCCATTACTGGCAGCAGAATTGTGTTACCTTTTACAAATGAGCATTTTTCCAGTTGAATGTTTGATTCCATTGTACCACTGCAGTTGGAAGCAACTACAGTTGTAAAGCAATCTATAGAGTGTGTTTTTATGTGTACTGCTTCACCAATTTAATCTAATTTAATTTAATTCTCACCCCTGAATTTTGGTAGTCTTTCACATTAAGAATCATCTTTGAAGGAAAAAGAAGTATTTATATTTCAATTAAATATAAATGATTAGTAAACTCTAGATGTACTGATGCCTTTACAAAGTTGTAGGGTGCAAAAGCATATCACGTGTCATCAGGTACAAGACTAGAAGTAAAACTTCAATGGTATACCAGTACATCACAAGCCACACACATGTGTACACCTACACTCACATACAACTGGAAAATCAACCATCAACCTAAACGACAGTTTATGTCTGTGGGATGTGGGACTGAAGTAAATGGAGACAAAATTTATGAATTTGAAAAACCCATCAAAACCATGACCTGATGGAAAATCACAGTAAATTCTGCCATCTACTGTGTCACCATGCCACTCCACATTTTAATCTTTTGTATTTACTTCAGATTTGTTTCATCTGATAGACAATACTTAATTATGTGACTTTACATCAGTTGATTCTCAGCATTTTAAATAGACGTATCCCTGCTATTATCGAGGAGAGTGGATTTTCCAGGCATATAAAACCTGCTTATGAACTTTAATAATTATTGCATTGTGTTTGGTAATTAGAGAGAACAAATGTTATTATTTTTATTCAAAGTAAACAATAATAATTTCAGTCAGAAAATACAGATCAGGGTGCTTCTCAACATGAATGCAGACAGGCAGGACAAGCCTGGCTTCAAGTTGTCGTCTTGGCCATGTTTCATCCCTTAAAAAGAAATGAAATGCAAAGAAACAATTAAAAATGCATCAAGACAGCACATTATTCTCTCCTTCAGTGAAATATACACTTGTAACTACTAGGGGGTACCACTGAACCCCAAACCACAGACACAGAAATACCCAACACAATTCCAGATTCAAATAAATGATTTTTTTTTTTTATCCAGACTAGCGCAAATACACCATGCACAATCCTCCGTCCTCCTCCAATAGAGCGACACTCACTGCCTCCCGACTGTGACTCATCTAAGTGAGGTCGTAGGCTCTCTTTTAAAGTCGACCCAGGAACTGCTTCCAGTCTCCTGCCCAAGTTGTCTGGAGCATTTCCAGGGTGTGTGGAAACCAGGGTAATCCTCCCCCAGCAGTGTCCTCTGGCATTTCCCAAACAGCCTGACAGGGTAGCATTTCCCAATTCCCATGCCACCTTGTGGGTGTCCTGATTTGGTTCTGCTCTGAGACACATTGCAACCTGTCATGTGGGGGAATTAACTGGTCTTGGAAAGCCCATTCCCTAGTCCATCTATTATGGCCTCCTGGCTGGGTATAAATCCCTCCTTTATCCCAGCCAGAATACTTGTCCTTCCTCCCAAGCACCTACAAGGCCATATACAGTCAGTTCCATAAGTATTGGGACAGTGACACGGTTTTCATAATTTTGGCTCTGTACACCACCATCTCTGCAATGGATTTGAAACAAAGCATTTAAAATGAGATTAAAGTATAGACTTTCAGCTTTAATTCAAGAGATTAACAAAAATATTGTAAGAGCTGTTTAGAAAAGACAGACATTTTTATACACGGTCCCCCTATTTTCAGGGGCTCGCAAGTACTTGGACAAACTAACATAATCATAAATATAATGATCAGTTTCAATATTTTGTTGAAAATCCATTACTGTCAATGACTGTCTGAGGTCTGGAAACCATGGCAATCTCCAAGTTCTGGATTTACACCCTAGTGATACTTTGCCAGGCCTTTACTACAGCTATCTTCAGGTGCTGCTTGTTCATTTGCTTTCTGCCATTGTCTTCAGCAAGTGAAATGCATGTCCAATTGGGTTGAAGTCAGTGGATTGGCTTTGTCATTGAAGAATATTCCACTTACGCATTTGCCTTGAAAAGCACTTGGTTTGCTTTCACAGTATTTTTTTGGCTAAGTGACCATCTGTACTATGAAGCATTGTCCTATCAGTTTTGTAGCATTTGTCTAAACATGAGCAGATAGTATAGTGCTATACACTTCTGAATTCATCCTACTTCCTCAATCAGCAGTCAAATCATCAATAAACACTAGTGACTGATTTCCATTCGCAGCTACGCGTGTTCATGTCATAACATTGCCTCTATCATGTTTAACAGATGATAAGATGACGTGGTATTCACTGGATCATGAGCTGTTTCTTCCTTTCTTCATATCTCTTCTCTTTCCAACATGCTCATATATATTGATCTTAGTTTCATTTGTCCAAAGAAAATTGTTCCAGAACTGGACAGGATTTTCAAAAAATGTTTTCAGGCAATGTCTAATCTGTCCTTCCTGTGCTTGAGGTTTACCAGTGGTTTGCACCTTGTGGGATGCCACTGTCTTTACTTTCACAAAGTTTTCTCTTGATTATAGACTTTGGCAATTATAGGTCCACCTCCTGGAGAGTGTTCTTGGTTTGACTAAATGATGTGAAGGGGTTCTTCTTCAACAAGGACATAATTCTGTAATCATTCAACACAGTTGTCTTCTGTGGTTTTCCAGACCTTCTGGAGTTGCTGAGTTCACCAGTGTGCTCCTTCTTCTTAAGAATGTACCAAATGTTAACTAGACCACTCCTCATGTTGCTACCATCTTTCTAAAGGGTTTATTTTGTTTTCTCAGCCTAATGATGGACTGTTTTCACTTGCATGGACAGCTCTTTGGACCTCATATTGAGAGTTCACAGTGACACCTTCCAAATACAAATGCCAAACTTGGAATTAATTCCAGACTTTTTACCAGCTTAATAGTTAATGAAATAATTAAGGAACTGCTCCCACCTGGCTACGGAGCAGCTTGTCAGTCAAATGTCCATATACTTTTGAGACCCTGGAAATGGGGGGCCTATGCAGAGAAATGGTTGTCATTCCTAAATGGTTCATATGATATATTTCATAAACTCCTTAAAGCTGAAAGTCTACACTACACAGCTAAAATTATGAAAATTGTGTTGCTGTCCAAATATTTATGGACCTGAAAGTAAAGCAAAGTATAAATTAGTATTTGCTTTTTTGTAATATTTTCAAAATGATGTTGAGGAGAAAGCATTTGTATCTGCAAATGAAATGCTGTGATTTGCCACTCAATCAAGCAATGACAAAATGAAAACATGATGATAAACTTTAGCAATGAGCCAGGCTTTATTTTATTATATGTAGCACTTTTATAGTATACTGTATTACTAATGGCAGTTTATGTGTTTTGTTCATCACAGCAACTTATACTTAATAACATTTTGCTCTCTTGAATCGATTTCCTATTTACACCTTTATACAGATGTGCCGTTAATCAAGTCTCTCCTCATAATGTGTTATACAAATAGTTATTGTATTTTGTAACAGAATCATCTCATCTTATTTTCTCGTCTCTTATAGATGATTCAGAGATGTGGTATTTACTGATTCATGTCTGTCTAATCTACTTTGAAGTCCTTGTTTTTAAGAATGTACCACATCACATAAAAATCACATTACATAACCACATCACATAAAGTCACATTTAAGTCTGCAATGGGTATTTATAAAGAATAACATTTTATGTGAACTATTTCAATTTTACTTTAGAAAAAAGTCAGAAACCAAACAAAAAGCTTTTCCCAACTCTCAACTTGTAAATTGCACTAATAATGCAAGCATACTCAAATTATAAGGTTTTCTGATAAAAAACTTGTTTATGTATTTCAATGATTTTAAAAAAGAAAAACTTCCCTTCTTTATTCCAAAGACTTTATTAATGAAGAACAAAGTAATTTTCTGTTACCTGTGCAGGGCATTTCTGGAATTCTTTGATGACTTCTTGTTATGATTAGTAGACAGGGTAAGGGTATGGTGTGAGTCGGAGTGGATGAAAACCAAAAAGCGGGTTAACTTTTCAAATGAAATGTGTATTTCACTATTTTTATTATTTTATATTTATACTAGTTGATTTATTTGTTTATGTTACAGTTCACTGTAAAATTGCTTTGCAGGTTTTACATGAGCCAGCATTTATGAAGAAATTTAGCACAAGAGAACTTGGGAAGGGTTGGAGTCCCACAGAGAAAACTCCCATTTTTTGTTATTATGATAGGTGAAATTCATTGATGCTTAGAAACAGCTATTTTGGCAGCTGTCTGGAGGTTGAACATTAAAATCAAGGAAATGGAATGTGTTTCCTGGGTTTTTAGGTCTAGGCATCCAGCAGGGGCAAATCAGATGATGGAACATGCTTGGAGCTAGTGGTCATCATCCAGATCTTCAATTACCAGGCTAGGGGACAGGGATAGGCATTTGAGTTAATGTGCAATTTCAAAATCTTTCCCTTTTAAAGTAGTTCTATAAAAGCTGCAGTATCAACGTACATATGACATACTGTAGTTCAACATTATCCCGATTCTTGCACAGCACCAGCACTGATGCCTTTATCCTCAGAAATCCATATACCATACTGCTTTCCCCACCATTTAAATTCACATGTTACTATCTATAAATTAGCATGTGAATTTTAAAGTAGTGTATGATCATGTTCATATTGTTAAACATCTAATAGTGTGTCAAAATACCTTAACTACTACTTCACAAATGAGGCTTCTAACAGTTGGAAAGTGAAACATGATTTCAATGGACATGGCACGGCTCTTCTGTAGAGAGAGGAATCCACTAATGCCTTCATTGAAACAATAGCATCCACAAAAAATATATCTCACCTCATTCATCTGAAGTCGTGGCAGTATACACGGAGAAAAAATAAAACCATTTAAAACATAATATTAATGTCAACTTCTTTGTAAATTGTAATTTTATTTATATGAATGGCTTTTTTAGAAATTATGACAATGCACAACATGGACTTGAATGTGTCACCATTCTATTCACAAATCAAACTTTTTTATTGTATTGCAAAAATGTCATCAATACTCAAAACCATTTTGAAAAAGTTGCTTTTTTCAAGAAAACAGAACAATTAGCAGTTTTTAAAATGTGGGTTAATTTTGGTTTCATTATTGTCTTTTTAAAATAAGTTATCTTAAAACCCATTATTGTTAACTGATTTAAACAATTATTTAACTTTGATTTAATTAGTATTCTGAATAATGGCAAGATATAAAACAGAACAATTGGCTAAAAAGTCAGTCAGTCAGTCATTTTCCAACCCGCTATATCCTAACACAGGGTCACAGGGATCTGCTGGAGCCAATCCCAGCCAGCACAGGGCACAAGGCAGGAACAAATCCCGGGCAGGGCGCCAACCCACCACAGGACACACATACACCAAGCACACACTAGGGATGATTTAGGATCGCCAATGCACCTAACCTGCATGTCTTTGGACTGTGGGAGGAAACCCACGCAGACCTAGGGAGAACATGCAAACTCCACACATGGAGGACCCAGGAAGCAAACCCAGGTTTCCTTACTGCGAGGCAGCAGCTCTACCACTGTGCCACCATGCTGCCCCTGGCTAAAACGTATCTTTAATAAAGTTTGGATTAACAGTAAACAGATTCTATATGTGAAAGTCTTTATATAATTCATGTTGTTTCTTGTTACTTTGTAGTTAAACTGTAATTCTGAATATAGAGTAATTATGCAGGTTTTATTACTATGCCTTTGTAATATATGTATAGTTTTACATCTCTGTTTAGCTTTTAGTATTTTTTTAACATGGAGATTATACTTCTTACCTTAGCTTACACTGTAGGTTATGTTTTAATAGTATCGAATTTGGTAACCACTTTTACTTTTTTATTTATATTAAATCATTTTGGATACATGCCATTATATTTTCTGTTACTTTGTAGTTAAACTGTAATTATCCAGTAATTATGAACATAATTACATATGTTTTATTACTATGCCTCTGTAATATTTGTTCAGTTTTACATGTCAAACCTTTAGTTTTTTTGTTTTTTTTTTTTTTTTTTTTTGTTAAATGAAAATTTCATTTCTTACCTTAGTTTTCACTTTAGGTTATGCTTTAATAATATCAGTATTAGTTACCATTTTTACTTTTATTATTTATGTTAAGTCATTTTTGGTCACATGCCAATTATATTCCCATTCTCTTTATTGTGAGATTTGGAATAGTGATGTCACTGGTCTATCTGTTATAACATGGTGGCACAAACATATTTAGTATCCCTCAGTGGATATTCCTTGCAACAAAATGCTTAGTGTATATACCATTATTGTATTACACAGTAGTCTAGATACAATGTATTATTAAACAGCCACATGTAGAGAGGGAAACCAGCTGAAAGCCATGGCTACATAATAAAAATATTTAATTATTTTATTTAAATAATTGCATTCAATTAAGCAATCAAATGTTTTTGTTATCTAAATTAAATAAAGAAAGTAATCAACAAGATTCAAAATGCAAAATTACCAAAACCCAATATGGTAAATACAAAAATGCAAAAAGAGAACAAAACACTGAAATCAGATAAACAAAAAAGGCAAAAGTACTGTGCAAGAAATAAATGAAATACTGATAAAAAATCAAGAACAAAAATCCAAAATTGTAACACAAAAGCCAAAATTAAAAAGTTCTTATTGAAAACAAAAGAGCAAAGAGTGCTCTAAAGAAGATTAATGACATGTGAAATAGCAATGACAGCAGGGAGCTAATTTAGTCCTCCAGTTGCTGTATGGATAACTGTCGTTTAATTAGGGATGTCGGTCCACCATCATCAAAGACAATTAAACAATTAACAACAGAATCACCTTTGATCAGAATATGAATTGGGCTAAAATAAAGGCCAAAAAGGTATTTAATAGTAATATCATTTGAGAAAACTAAACTTCCAAAAGTTTGAAAAAAGGGGAAAAAAAAAATACAAAGAGCAATAAAACAACACTTTGGGGTGAGACCCATAGGGAACAACCCACAGAAGTTGGGCTAATAATCACTTTTTCACTACATTGTTATAAGATACATTGTAAAGTGTGGCAAAAATGTTCTGTCATTTGTACACCCATTTTCTAAATTTCTGCAATCCAGTTCACTGGTCACAGTGTAACAATTGGCCTTAAAAGGAGTGACAGCTACACTTCATCACCCATTATAGGGAAATACAGTATCATGTTCAGATGTTTGCCAATATCGAACTACTTTGGCAAGAGCAGTCAATTAGGAAAAAATGGTGCATTTTTAACATTCACAAAATTTACACCCCTGATTAAGTATATTTACAACAAAAGTGATGTTTATTATTGGTGATCCCTTTTCCTCATGGACACCAACCCTCCTGAACAATCTGTTGAATTTTCCCCTGTACTGAATACACTTACACGGACATTAATACGTATAGTCGTAGTTTGATGATAATATGATTAAACGTGCAGTTCTATTGTTTAGGTGCAGTAGTCTTGAAATTGGAAAATGGTCAGCAAATGTATATTTCAGACTTGGTGTTATCCCAACAAAAAGAAAACTAGTTAAAATGGGGTCAACTGGAGTACAACTGATCCTTGTACAGTAACACAAATGCTTTCCTCTATAAGTGTTTATCTGCGTAATTGCCTTCTGGATGACCACCTCAGAATAGTAGAAGTCTCCTGGGTGCAGTTCAGCTTGGTTTCTTTTGTTAACTCTGATAGCTGCCTCCTTGTTCTGCCTCTCACGATTTCCTTATCCTTTGTTAGTAGCAGGCATTCAAAAGCAAAACATTTCTTGCTACAATGCTACATCACTTTCTCCACCATCATGGTCCTACAAGATTAGTCTTCCCTTCAAGTGCATGCCTTGCTTCTACAAGCACTCCAAGTTCCTATGCAATGTTGGGGCAACAACCATAAAGAAGAACAGCAAGAATTTTTCCTTCAGCATGCATAGATTTGCTACAACATGAAGTTTTCTGAGAGCGAATTTCAGTCACAGCTTCAAAGCAATACTTATATTAAGCCTTTTGAATAACTAAATATATTAAATTAGCAGTAAATGAGAGTGTGCCATGACACAGTGACACATCTTTGCATCATCACAATAATAATGGAAGACTGTCTACTTCCATGTTATTAACCATGGCTGTTGTAACCTTACTTTATAATAGGTTCACAGGGTCAATATTGTCCAGAGTACAGTGAAATTCATGCTTGTACAAAACAGCATTAGTTAAATATATAGTACTTCTCACTTCTATCTGTTTTGTGCATCTCAGAGATTTGATTTTTGTATATTTTACAATTTATGAAGTAAAAAACATTTTTTTTCACTCATCCAGTTGAAAATTGTACAAGCTACTCTATGATATCCTCATGGCCCCAGTTCAACTAAGTGGGTTTGATAATGTTATGTTATGCTGTTTCACATGATACTGTGTTCTGTTTGACAATCATACCTAAGAGTAGTGGTGCACCTTTTACAAAAAAGAATACACACCAACAAAGCTATTTGGTTGATTAAATCCTAAAAATACTCATGTTTTTAAATACATCCTCAAACAAAGGGGTGCTTTTCAGTACTATATGGCAGAGGAGGTTTTAAACATTCTGCCAAGCATAAACATTTCATTTCATGATGCTGAAACTTGCAGGACATCACACTGTTAAATCACAAAAGGATTCAACTGTGAGCAGGACCATAATTAATTCTCATGACATTTAAAACAACAGATTTTAATTCACACTGTGCTGCCTGCAATCTCTTCTTATCAAGTGTTATATTAAGAACTTCTTGACAAACTTGCAAATGAAAATTCACATTTTCTCAAAATGTAAAAAGTTGTAAGCTTCATAAAATAATGATTAGGCTTACTTTGTGATCACTGTTTGAAATTATTACAAGTACATTATTACATTAAAATGTAGCCATCCACAGACTTAAAGTTGCATTCTTTTTCCCTGAAGCTAAACATCTAGCTGTTTCTGGTGCAAGTCCATCAGTTATTATACAATATCTGCAGGTTTTTAGCTTTTCTTCACAATGAGCAACAGAAAGTTTGAGAATGATACCATGAGTACAGACTCTATTTATGAGTATATATATATATTTTATTCTATATATACAGTACAGGCCAAAAGTTTGGACACACCTCCTCATTCAATGTGTTTTCTTTATTTTCATGACTGAAGGCATCAAAACTATGAATGAACACATGTGGAGTTATGTACTTAACAAAAAAAGGTGAAATAACTGAAAACATGTTTTATATTCTAGTTTCTTCAAAATAGCCACCCTTTGCTCTGATTACTGCTTTGCACACTCTTGGCATTCTCTCGATGAGCTTCAACAGGTAGTCACCTGAAATGGTTTTCACTTCACAGGTGTGCCTTATCAGGGTTATTTAGTGGAATTTCTTGCTTTATCAATGGAGTTGGGACCAGCAGTTGTGTTGTGCAGAAGTCATGTTAGTTGGACGATCATTTATTTTTCAACAGGACAATGACCCCAAACACACCTCCAGGCTGTGTAAGGGCTATTTGACCAAGAAGGAGAGTGATGGAGTGCTGCAAATGGTCATGAAAATAATAAAACACATTGAATGAGGAGGTGTGTCCAAACTTTTGGCCTGTACTGTAAATGAAAAACAATATCCTTTTCTATAGCAAGAACAGAATGAACATTGTTTTTTAACCTTTTTTCTTTCATCCATTTTTAAAACTCATTGTATTCATTCCTTAGCGACACTCCTAAATATGTTAAATTTAAATGGAAGTATTAAATGAAACCCTCCACTGTTGTGTAGCAGCTAACAATGCTGTTTAACTTCTCCACGAGGCTGTGTTTGTATCCCAGGTCAATTACTGTCTTTGTAAATTTTCATTGGCCCCAAAAATTTATTCTCTAGATTCCTGTAAGTAGGTGTTAGCATTCTTTATAATGGACTGGCAGCCTGACATGTCTTACATTAAAATATTGACAGGATAAAGTCCAGTCACTTTGAACCAGGTAACTTAGAGCAGAAAATTAATGGAATGGAAATGGACAGTAATTCAAATACTGGCAGCAATAAAGTGTTATATGTACAGGATAGTTCTCCAAGGTATTCAGCATTCTGTTTATGTAAAACTATTAGCACAGTATATGCTGCATGCAATATGAAGTACAATTTGCTGGCAAAACAAAGGAAATATGTGAATTAATAAGGAACACACACTACTTAAAGGTGTTGTGAGAAAAAAATCATTACATTGGCTGCCATGGCTCAAAGAGGGATTTTAAAGAAAAGACTGACCTTGGGTGGCCACAGTTCCAGGGATAAAGCAGATGTTTCATAAGAAACAGTGGCTAGTGGAGCATTGGCATGTAAGTTGTAGAGACAATCAGTTAGGGGCAAAGAGCCTTAGTAATGATGTCTTTGTATTGATTCAGAGTGCAAAGAAAAGCACAATCTGACATGGAACTCTGTGTCATTTGATTGCACATGTCAATGTAAGGAAGGAGAGATTTTATTGTGAAAAGTCCATTGAGATTTTTAGGAAGAGATACTATGGTCAGGCTGTTGTCCATAAAAACTTCACATTATTCTGGGTGGTAAAAAAGGTCAAGTGGTCATTCACGTTTCTCTCATAAAGTTCTATGCCAAAGTACAATAAAGCTGTTCTGGTGATGTTTGGTTGAGGGCTCTGGTGATAGTAATTCCCCACCATTCCTTGTGTGAGTGCTGTGTACTAATGTCTTTTCTCTTCCCCGCACTGTAGACCAGAAGACTGATGGCTTTAACATTGATGATGTCACTTCTGGTACTCATCCACCTGGACTCTTCTCTGTTACACCCCTGCCAAAATGGGGAATGATTAATAATTCAGGCTCAGCAGTGTCTGAGTGAGGAAAACAGGAGGAGCACTGCCATCTCACACTGGCCTGACAGCCCCAATCAACTACCTAATCACCTATCAGTTTTCGGTTACCAGTAGGCCAACCATGTATAACTGAAACAAAAAAAAAATAGTTGTACAAATGGCATAGAGCAAATAACATAATTTTAGGTGCAAATCTAGTTCTTGACCACCCAAGATGGTGGCTCCTTTGGATTTAAGTACTTCCGGCAGGGAAGAGGAAGGTATAGGTGGACAGACACTAGAAGTTTGGTCATTGATGTTAAAGTTGTCAGTCTTCTGGTCTGCAGAGAGGGGAAGAGAAAAGGCTTTAGAACACAGTGCTAAACTATGGAATGTCAGGGAATCACCATCAAAAGAGCCGTTAAGCTGTCCCGTATGTACACGTGTGTGACAGTATACTTTTACTGTTCATTTGATTTAAAAGAACATCATTCTGTAGTCTGGAGGAATGGAATAACTCTAGAAAATAATACAAAATCAATTCAATAAGGAATAACTTCGCAAAGAATAGTTAAAAATAAAGAATTACATTGGTAATATTTCTGTTTCAGTGTAATTTTCATAGAATTAATGACTAGAGAAAGGAAGCAAAGCAATAAAGAAGTATGCTGTACACTGTAATTATGAAATGCTATGATGCACTTTCAATAGTGAAATAATCTAACGAAGCAATAGATAAAATATGAATACATAACAGAACAGCTACATTATCATTAATGTGGACAAAATCTGTTTTAATTATTGTGACATTACACAGATAGATAGATAGATAGATAGATAGATAGATAGATAGATAGATATTACTTGGTGTTATGTATTTGTTTTAACTATATTATGTAGATAAATGTGTAGAGAAAGCTATTCTGGTCAATAAGATGGGTGCTATATATAATGTCTGTATATATTTAGTTACACTGAAATCTGTCTATACTCCACTAATGTGTAGTCGCTGTTAATGTGCCTTTGTCACTAGTGTAACCAACCACAGATGTCCAGTTGGATTAACCAATTAATCTAAAATGCATAACTCTAGAGATTTCGGAAGAAAGACCATGCAGACGCAGGGAAGACATACAAACTCAAGGCAAACTCCAGATAAACAGTGGCAGGGTTAGGGATTCAAACTCAGGATGATGGGTCTATAAGGTGATTTCACTAATCATATCACCACTGTGCTGCCCTAATTAATAATTAAAAATTAAAAAAGATAAAAAAACAACAAAATAAATATTGGGGCAGCATTCTGGCACAGCACCTACTGATGATGTCAAACAGAATGTAGACCGTAGCTTACTTTCTGGTTGTGGGGCCTACTGTATGGTGTTTTCATGCTCATCATTTAGCTGAACAAATTCTGACTGCCAAAAATAGGAAAAGGGATAGAAGAATTAAAGATGTGTCTTGGAATCTGACTAGTCAGTCTATTTGGATTTTAGGAATATAACTTAATAAATATTGTAGACATTTTTAGGGTGCATGATAGTTAGTGTTAGTATTGCACTTTTTCTTTTCTAGTCTGTAGTCACAGATAAGGTCAAATCACATTACATGACTTTTCCAGTGGTTTCCAGTTGCAGACTTTATATACATCATTTTAGCAAATGGGAGTTGTAGGGCAATCCCATAACTGTCAGACTGTCGTACCCATTGACTTGGTCCAACTAATGTGCAACTCACTCCAACAAGATAACACAGGTTTGATTTTGTCTTAAGTTGTAGGAGTGGGCTCTGTGTATGTGAGAGTTGAGAACCTGTGAGCACACAGCAAGAAGTACAATGAATACAGTGGGATGCAAAAGTTTGGGCAACCTTGTTTAAAGTCATTTTTTTTCCTGTATAAATCGTTGGTTGTTATGATAAAAAATGTCAGTTAAGTATATCATATAGGAGACACACATAGTGATATTTGAGAAGTGAAATTAAGTTTATTGGATTTACAGAAAGTGTGCAATAATTGTTCAAACAAAATCAGGCAGGTGCATAAATTTGGGCACCGTTCTCATTTTATTGATTCCAAAACTTTTAGAACTAATTATTGGAACTCAAATTGGCTTGGTAAGCTCAGTGACCCCTGACCTACATAAACAGGTGAATCCTATAATGAGAAAGAGTATTTAAGGGGGTCAATTGTAAGTTTCCCTCCTCCTTTAATTTTCTCTGAAGAGTAGCAACATGGGGGTCACAAAACAACTCTCAAATGACCTGAAGACAAAGATTGTTCACCATCATGGTTTAGGGGAAGGATACAGAAAGCTGTCCCAGAGATTTAAGCTGTCTGTTTCCACAGTTAGGAACATATTGAGGAAATGGAAGACCACAGGCTCAGTTCAAGTTAAGGCTCGAAGTGGCAGACCAAGAAAGATTTTGGATAGACAGAAGCAACGAATGGTGAGAACAGTCAGAGTCAACCCACAGACCAGCACCAAAGACCTACAACATCATCTTGCAGCAGATGGAGTCACTGTGCATCGTTCAACCATTCGGCGCACTTTACACAAGGAGATGCTGTATGCGAGAGTGATGCAGAGGAAGCCTTTTCTCCGCCCACAGCACAAACAGAGCCGCTTGAGGTATGCTCAAGCACATTTGGACAAGCCAGCTTCATTTTGGAATAAGGAGCCCGCTCCCGGGATAATCAGGCACTGGGGCGCTGCCTGGCGGTGGCCACGGGTCCCTACAGGGCTGGGCTTCCAAGCCCTCTACCCGAGGCCTCCAGTATAACCAGGATTGACGCCCCCTCTCGGTCTGGAGGAGGCACAAGCCCTCCTCTGGTCCTCCTGGGCGTCCCGGCTGGGCTCCAGCCCCGGCCGGGGACCACACGGGATATACCGGCATCAGGGCGCTGCCTGGCGGCGGCCACGGGTCACTACAGGGCTGGGCTTCCAAGCCCTTTACCCGATGCCCCCAACATAACCAGGACGGACGCCCCCTCGCGGTCTGGAGGAGGCACAAGCCCTCCTCTCGTCCTCCTGGACCACACAAGGTTGCCCAAACTTTTGCATCCCACTGTATAATGCAGCTTCAAGGAATAAGCAGTGTGGTTGTTTTGAACATTGCAAACAAAAAGGAAGCTTGTTTATCTCATTTCTTATGTTTTGCATACAATTAATCAGCTCATCACATCTGTAAAGAATTCATACAGCACTGTCAGGAAACACATTATTGGTTGTCAGAAAAAAATTGTTGAGGTTGTGATATTTTGGAAATATGAAATTGTAACATTTGTCATGCCCTGTTGTTTATAGTCATTTAATCAGACATACTCAGGAAATGAGATCAGCAGCAGCAGTTATCAGGTTTGACATCCCCACTGAATAGAAATCATTTAATGCACTACCAGCTGTAGGCAAAATGGCAAATACTTGTAAGCAGCCTGGAGATTAATTCTGCTGGTTCATAAGAGTACAGATTAGTGGTGGTTCATATGAACTATTCACATTCTTCCCTGTGTCTGTATTAGTTGTTCTCCAAGTACCATGGAATTGTCCTATACCTGACAGATGTGGATGTTAGTTTCACTGGATATGTGTGGTTGTGTGTGCATGAATATCCTGAACCGTGGACTAGAATCCCATGCAGGGTTGGTTCCTCTCTTGTGCCTAATACTTCAGGGATACAGTATATCTGATTTTCCCCAGCCTTGCATTAGATGAATAGATGATTTAGATGAATGTTAACAAAATTGGTGTACTTGACTATTTTATTCTGCAATTTAATTACAGGTGTTTTGAAGAGTATTGGTCATAGATGTACTTTCATAGGTGGCTTCAGAAATTTTGATGTGAAAACACTTAATGTACTTCAGAGTCAGCTGGCTGAAATGATGATAAATTATAATTCTGTCATATTGAAAATAAAATATATTTAATGTTTACAAAGTGTTTATATCTCTTTTCCTACACAAAACACTGCACTACCTAAATACATCAATTAAGCCAAATACATTTAGTTTACCATCAATAAGAGATTTAAAAAGATTTGTTTTAACTACACCAACATTTTGGATAGGCATGTAGTGTTTCCATTTCATGGGGCTTTGATACCAGTTAGAGTCCCAGCTATGGCATCTTTTCTTTGGAGCTTTTTAATAGTTTTTTTAGCATTTTTTTTTTATTTTTTTTGCCAATACACAGACTTTTGCATAATTCTTATTTTGATCTATTTTGATTGATAGGGGTAAACAATTATTATACAAACATTTTTTTTCTTTGATGGCTCTTGAGACTGCCAACTATACATTTTTCTCCTGAGGATCAAAGCATGACTTTTTCTTTTCTGCTTTAAACATTATTGTTATAATTAACTATTTAAAACGTCTTTGATGTTGTTCTTTCATTAGTTTTTCCTGATTTTTTTCTCTTATTTCTAAATGTTGATGGTTCTATACTGTAATCACTGGATTGTTTTTGTAGTAACAGTAGTGCATGGCTTGTTATTTCTCTCCACATTCTCCCCATCGACTCACAAAGATGGGCTGCCGTATTTAATTAATGTGTTTAAATGTTCCAGTAGTGTGTGAGTTTATGGTTTGTGTGAGCATTCCCTGCAATGTTAGTAGGTAATAAATATTTAAACAAGTAATTTAAAATGATTTAGGTGACTGTGACACTGTGGAAGAAACCAGTGACCACCAGACTAAAGAGGAAATGACACAAGTAATCCAATGTTTTTATTGTTCTACACTTTAAGTGCAATAAATTACAGTATGCAATTTGATCATTACCTGAATAGAAGTTATTAAATACTCTGTGAAACTGGTGATCTGTAATTGGCCTATTCTGTATGTGCAAAATACAGAATTGAATTCAATCTCTTGGTATGCTTTGTTGTATAAAATAAAGAATTTGTGGGCCATACTGTTGATAAATAAGGAGAAATTCGCTCTTTTTTGATAAACTCCAAAGAAGCATTGGAAAGAATTCATATTTAATATAGAAGTGTCAGGGATTCATGCTCATAACTATTGAATTTTAACAGTAGGGTGTCCTCTCATAGTGAGCTCTAAGGCCTGGAATGATACCAAAAAGAACACAAAATGTTAAATATAGGTGTACAGTTTTTTTTTTAAAGTAAAGAGCATATAAGAGAGCTGATGAGAAGGAGAACTCAGTATACAGGCTAAGCAGAAAGGAAACCATAACATGCCTACTTCTACAGGTTTAAACCCCTGTCCATTGTTTGGGGTGGCTTGTCCATTTCCCTCCGCACCAAAGCACAGCCTTTCTGTCTGTCTCTGTCTTTCTTCAGATTATCAGAAGGAAGCATGTTTCGAACCATTTAAAAGCGTATAGTCACAGCACAACTTTATTATTTATTTTAATGGGCTGAAATGTCAAGTGTTTGACAGCAACCTATTTACGTTTACCTTATATGTTATAAAAAATGCTTCTTTCTACATTTTTACATCCATTATGAGATAAACTAGAAACATATTAATCGTTAGAATTGCAAATCACTGTAAATTTTTTGATTTGTATAAGGATGCACATAATGGACTGTGATTAGAAGATGCTATGATTCCACTTGCCCTGCGGTGGGCTGGTGCCCTGCCTGGGGTTTGCTTCCTGCCTTGTGCTCTGTGTTGGCTGGGATTGGCTCCAGCAGACCCCCGTGACCCTGTAGTTAGGATATAGCGGGTTGGATAATGGATGGATGGATGTTTCCACTTTAATATAATGTTCTTCTACTTTACAAATTTATTTTACTGTATTTCATACAATTTGGGATTATTTGAATGCATTTTATTCTCTTTAGTGGATTAGTAAAGAGGTAAATAGTTAAATTGGGGGAAAATTGCTGTTTTGATAACATATACAATTTAAGACTGACCAACAGGTCAACAGGTAGGAGATGATCTGTAAGCTGTGGCGACACATTGAAGGAGACACCAGACTTGTGAAATTATAAATTGGTCGACAACGAATCAATTGAGAAAAAGAAATCTAGTTCAGAGATTAACGGCGCACTTTTGAACAACGGAGATGCCAGTATCAGTAGGACCATATGGACAGACTCAGCCCAACTGCTTCGACAGGGGCAAAATGGGCTTCATGATGGGATTTGCAGTGGATATGGCAGCAGGGGCAATATTTGGAACCTTCTCCTGCCTCAGGATTTGCATGAGAGGCAGAGAACTGATGGGAGGAGTTGGAAAGACGATGTTGAAAAGTGGGGGCACATTTGGCACATTCATGGCTATTGGAATGGGAATTCATTGCTGAAATACAGTATATCCTCTCCCTGAGTCCTGCCCAAGTGTAGAACAATTGGCATCATTTTTTAAACAATGTATATGTTAGAAGCCCATGGCAAAATAATGTTTATATGGATACTGGGCAGAAAGGAGTGCTGATTCTAAGGCCATCTATTATTTAGGTAAGAAAATAAAATTAAATTTGGGGCAAATGCCTATTAAAAGTAGAAGAAAAGAGAGACTTCCATAACCTTCAGACCTTTGCAGTTGCTTCCTAAATCAAAATAGTAAATATTTAATGATTTAAGTATGTAAAAAAAAAAACAGAACCTATTCCCCTTATTCAAACTGTCTTATCTTTCATTTAAGATTTAATTTCATTTAAGATTCCTGAAAACAGATGTCCTTGAATACCTGGAAAAAGAATGGTTTCTAGTCATATCTGGAGGCTGTGCTTCTCCTGTTTATTTGCAAAAAAATATATATTCTATTTAAAATTGAGTTGCTTTAATGAGTAAAAGAAATGCATGTTTCATCTTTCTTGTAATCTGACACATACCTTTATTGCAGCATTATTTTTACATATCGTGTTAAGGGGTGCGTGGTTGGCACTGGAATTGTAGGTAAGTCAAAGATGATAAATTAAATGCTGCCAGAAGCAGTAGACCATATACTTATAAAGCGTGCCTCAAAATAATCACTGCCAAGGCACAGATGTTGGATTAGGGAAATGGATGATGGAAAAATTTAGAAGAGGCTCATGTAGGTGGCAACAGTGAAGATAATAATGTATGTGGATTCCCTACTGTGCAGTACACCTCAGGGGCCCAAGAAGTTCTTTAAGTGTGTGCTGGGGCACAGGACTGTTAGGATTCTTATGTTCAGCAGAGGGATTTCTACAACAATGACCATAAGAGTTCTGAAGGGCATTTCTGACCTTGGAATTCTTTAGAGGGGTATTTCCAAAAGTAATTGCAGATCAGGGACTAAAACCTCCTTCCCAATAAGAGGGACAAAAGGAAGAAAAATACAGGAGATGATGACGGAGTGCTTAAATCTGTATTTTTGGCGGAAAGCAGATCAACTACCCTACATCTTATAGCGGAGATTAGACCTGTATATAGGAAGGCCCACAAATACATTTTTGGGTATAGTTTCTCTTTGTTTAATTTGTGCAATTTTCACTCCTTCTTGGAGTTTCTTCACATGTTTTCATTTATTATATAATTGAGCTTTTCATTAAATACTTTGCCACCCCTTGTTTTCAAAGGCAGTTTAAGAATGGCACCTGTGGTCCACTGTTGTTCTTCTCAGAAGACAGGCTTAGAGTATTTGCAAAGATTTTCAAAATATCAGCCTTTGTAATTATTCATATTTAGGTGAGTTAATAATGGAAATTACAGAAACAACTGACTTTATGATCTAGAGAATGTCACCCAAACACAACAAAATTCAATCCAAAAATAGGACAGATATTGATGGCTTCAGCAATCAGGTAACATAAGGATAGGGTATTGGACACTATACAAACAAAAACAACAAAATTATGCTCCTGGTGAGCCCACCTATATGAAAAGTCTCTTTCTTTCCTCTTGTCTCACTCCAGACTTCTGATCACTCCTTCCCCCTCAATGCCAGGTGAGCTGTTGTCTGCTCTTCTTTCCTTAATCCACACTCATTAGGCTGAAGGATCTGAGACCCTTTTCAAATGTGACTCTGGAAGAAAAAAACATTGGGAGATGTGCAGATGTTCCTTTAAAGGGCATGACACCCATAACTGTGGCCAGTGTTGAGAACTGGGAAACCTATTTTGTATGATACATTTTTTGTGCTTTGAATACTTTCTTCAGTTTAAGATTATTTTAGATTTTAAAAGTTACCTTTTCAAACATAAAGTTCATGTATAGATTTGAATTTCATTTATTTTCCTAAAAATATTTACTTCTGTCTAGTTTTATATTTTGTAACTACATCACATCCTCACATTAAAAGCTGCTGCAAGAAGGCAATGAGTTTCTATGGGACCTTGCCTTCTTGCTATGGACTGACCTTTGGACATGAGTTGGTAAATTATGATGCAGCTCTGTCAGCTTTTTTGTTTGAGATACCAGTTCATACAGTGAATTTGTCCTAATGGAAAGTTCAGTATTTCAAATATTCTGGCTTTCCTTGTGCTCCTTTGTCTCCACTTGATTTTCATCTTTGTGTTCATCATGTCTAGCACAACAAATGGAACACAATGACAACCTTCTGCTGCTCCTGTAGGATTAAGTCCTGACTTGTGATCTCTTCCATCTGTCTTCAATGGCCTATCTGTGTTGTGGCCTTCTTCAACCCCTGGATGACTCCTTGTTATCTCATTCTAGTAGTGGTCTATGCCAAGTCCCAGATGATTACTTGGCATTCCCTGGGCTATTTAACATCCCTTCCAGGTAGTGTTCCATACCAACCTCTAGATGAAGTGAAAAATCTTTGCAGTGAGGCTCACGAACCCTGCTTTTCTTCATAGTTCATAAAGCACTAATCATAACATGAGAATTTTGCTCCCTGTAGTGTGTTTATTAGAACACAGCAATGAACATCTAATAGATGTACTATAGAGAGAGGTTAGGAGCAAACGCTGATACAGCACATTGCCGCACCCACCACATAACAGATCAACTCAGGATTCCCAGATTAGGACCCAAGTGCAGCCATGCGATGGGTGACACCTCAGCACCAAACAAGTTCAGATGGAATGGAACAGTGTGAGTTTTTTTATACGAAGCCCTTAAAGCCTCGCAGACAATCTGTAAATTTATTAAATATGTGACCCATATGATTGCTATCCTACAGACTATTATAATTTGTCCTTAGAAGTACATTAAACAAAATTGCATGTACAGTGGGTATGAACATACATTTCTTTAGCTATTAAGCTCAATCTAGGTTTGTTTTACACAGACAGCTTTGTTTTCAAGCCACAGAATAAATTTAGCACTCTGGTACTTCCCACCATACATCTGATTTCTGACACACGATATACTGTAAGTCTTGACCTTTGTCCCCCAGTGGGTTGGCTTGAAGTTGGAGCAAGTGGCAAGAAATCCTGCAGTGCAATTTATTAATGGAGAAACAGCGCAGCATGTGTCATGATGATGGGGTGATGATTAACACACTTGCTTTTTAACAATCTGGACTTGATTTCATTCTGTTACCTTTAACCTTTTCTGTAATTAGCCATTTCCTTCACTATTTGTTTCATGTACAAAAACTGCCCTGGGTTGGGCTATATAGTCCACAGAACTAATCATCGTGATTTGACGTTTTCATGTCTGAAGGCTTGTATAAAAATTAGCTTTCCAAAAGTAACAGTAGTTATGTAATAAATACAACTTTAAGTTAATGAAATTTAGTTTATAATTACTTTTACTTTTTACCTTTTACTTTATTTTTCAGAATGAATCTAGCACTTTGAATTGTATTCTTTGTATGAAAATATGTTATACAAATAAATGTTGTTGTTGTTGCCCACTTTCTCAAGCAGGTGATAGCTAGTAACTCAGCTAGTAAACTGAAAAAACGCGCTGCTGACTCACAGTTCTATGTGCTATAAGTTCAAGTTCTAGCCAAGTCACTGTGTGGGATTTTCTCTGTGCATTTTAGTTTTCCTCTCATAAACCAAAGATGGGTGTTTGGTCAGGTAATCGGTGACTCTGAAATGGCTCCCTTTAAATGAAAGTGAGTGCATCGTTGAGTGCATTAGAACCTTGTCCACAACCTATACCTTTGGGACAGGCTCCAGCTCTAATAGCCCTGCTGACATGAATAACCATATTAGAAACTGGATGGATGGAAGGACGGAATGCCAAAGAAAGATGCCTTATGTTTTTTTAATGCAAAGTGCCAAAAATAATCTGAAATAGGTTTCAAAATCAATATCAATATATTTCTTCAAATAGTCTGCGAAAAATGTTATTTCTTCTTCATAGACCTGTAATTGCTATTGACAGTGCAGTGAAGTTAATGGAAGCTGCAGCAGTTTTTTCTGGCAGTCATTGAATGACAGTGATTGTACTATAAGAGTAAAGTCAAAGCCATGCATTTAATTGCAACTTTAACTAATCTCATATTTTTGCAAAGAAATACTCTGTATTTTTTGGAACATGATCCTGGCTGTTGCCATTATTGGACACTAACAAATAATTTAAAATAGAATTATGGATGAATAAAGAAAATATCCTAGGCAACTAAACAAAAGAAATAAATTTCTTTGTTGCTACAGATAAACAGATTCTCTTACTTATTTATGGTTTACTTTCATTACTATAATTCGTTGATCTCAAACACAGATGTCCCTTTTATAATTTATATGGCACTGGGCTTGTCACAGATTTTGAGTGAGGATGGAACTCATTTTGTATTCTAGCCAGTCTAAAACGTATTTCATAAAGAAAGCCAGTTCATTCATTGCTCATGCTCATCACTTGCTATTACTTTCTACAATCAGGAATTGTGAACTTGCTTAACTGAGCTGCTTCATAGCGAGTTGCCAGCACAATTATTTTTCCAGTCTTATCTTTGCCTTTTTGATATACTAGCTTTATTGCTCTATACTTTCTCTTATGGACATTTATTGCATTGTTTAAATTCACCTTTTAGTGTAACATTTGTTTCATTAAAAAATGCTGAAGGGAGCAAGTAGTAAAATAAAGACTGATTGATTGAGTGCCAAATAAATCTTGAGGTTCACTTTCTTAGATTTCTAGGACTACACATTTGTCAAGTTCTGACACCTTTGTATGGCAATTCTCTGAAAGTATTTGGAAGCCTTGCAGTGTAAATGATTTTCCTGAATGCATTATAACACAATAAGAAAGATTCACTGGCCCTGTAAAACAGTAAACACTGGGACATACTCAATCCTCTTAGTTCCATTCATTGTTGTAATGGAAATTAAATACAGCAAGTATTAACTGTTTGAGTTTTCATAATGAAAATATTCATTCTTTCTACTTAAATGTAAATGAATAGAACTACATAAACAGGATCAGCTAAGCTGTACAATACAGGTTGTTATTGAATTTGTCATGCATTTGATTACTAAAACATGTACAGATTCATGATTTATTTAAACATGGCTAATTGACATGCTAAGCGAGGACTAACATCTTCTAAAGCAGATGCAGAAAAGCTGCAGGATTGCTTTTTTAACTAATTTTGTCCTCTTGTGTAACATATTTTTAGAAACAAGCTATGTTTATATGTATTGTGGTCTTTTCTGCAATGTTGGATAACATTGTTCACGTGAGATCAGTCTCCCCTTATGACATTGAGTATACATAAGTGCCAGTGAATTTCTTTCCAATCACTGTCTTCCTAGGTCAAAGAGTGTTACACAGCTTAATGATCGGTGGACGGGAGTACATTCCAATTTCACATTTTTTATTTTCAGGGTTATATCTATATTGTGCAGAGCATTATGCCTCAGAACATTGGACATATATACTCAAAAAAGGCAATAATCATTTCTAATATTAATTTCTTATAATAGAGTTGAGGAAACAGTTTCAAACATTGTAGTGAACATGGCCCCAATGAATCCCCAGAAAGTGGGATATAGATTGATAGCTTAATTCTATTGTGTTATCGATTTTGCTGAATGTTATTTTGTATTTTTTGAAACTGTAATATATATGGGTGCAGTGGTTTACTGCTATGCTATACATCCACTGTCCTGAGATCGAATCCTATGTGTATGGAATTTGCACATTCTTTCATGTAGCATCATTTTTCTATCAAACAGTCTGGCATATCTCCCACATTCCAGAAGACATGCTGGTTAGGTAGATTGGAAGTTCAAAAATTTAACATATATGTGAGAATAGGCCCTGCAGATGTCTGGGGTCCCTATCCAGGGCTTTTTAAATCCTTGTGCCCAGTCTGCTGATGCAGCCTTTGGCTCTCTGTAATACCTTTGATTTAAGTGGCTTGAGACTCTTACCTACTGTATAATAAAACACTAAGGTCTGTGAATATGTCCAGTCCCTCAGAGCAATGTGATTGTTCAGTTCGACTTTGGTGAGATTGGTCAGTTTGGTTTCGGTGACACAATCAAAAGAGGAAGTGGGAGTGTGAGACACACATGGAAGAGTGGAAGCCAATAGACTTAACAGAATGACCAGGGGATGAGTGAAATGAGACTCAGACCAAAGACTATTCAAAAACAGGATTGTGTTTTATTCCAATTGTGCCAAGTGTATTTACAAAACAAATATCTTGCAAAATATTCATAAAGTCCAAGGCAACAACACTAACAAAATGAGAGAATTATGTACCGGTGCTATGTACAATAGTCACAGTGGCTCCAAATAAAAGTGATGAGAAACAACAGAAAGACTCTTCTTCTTCCTTTTTTTAACAAAAAGACAGTTCATGAAGGATAGACTAAAAAATAATCAAATTCAAAAAGTAAAGCAAAAAGTAAAAAATTAAGCACAAGGATAGTAAAGTGGAAAAAGAATGAGAGCTCCAAAACTGAGATTCCTTCTACACAAACTATTACAGTAAGTGAATCATATTCAAGGTTCAAAATGTATCTTTATTACTAGTATTAATAAATTGGTAGTGCAGTTGTGCAGGTAAGTCTGAAGACCCAGTCAACTCACGACCCCTGGTGGCTTGGACCAGTTTTATAGTACAAGCCCTTTTGTGTATCTAATCCCCTTTTACATTAGCCCACACCCCCCAATAAACCATTGTGGCACTTTCTCCATCTCTCTTGAAGCAGTTACAGGAGCGTGCCTAAGAACTTGACCATCAGAAACTGTGAGCACACTTGAAAAATTGCTTCATACACATGTCACACTGTTTGCTCTCTGGGTGTGTGTAGGCCTCCAGACAGCCTCTGAGCAACCCTGTGCTCAAACACCATTAAAATGTTATGCTGCTACTGTGTTAAGCTGGCAAGGAGCAGTAAAACAGGTATGTGAAAACTTTATTCTTTTTCCCACAGCCATGGACCTTGGCCTATCACAGGAGGAGTAAAGACGCAGGAGGCATGCTGACAATCACCTTCAAAGAGGAGAAGTATAAAAATGGAGAAGAGGGGAGCAAGGTGCCACCAAATGACAGAGTGTGAGAAGCAGGTTATAAGGGAATAGACTTGGAAGAGGGAGCGCTGGTCAAGAGAGGTTCAGACACACAAGAATACTGAAGAAAGGCATTGATAGTAGACGGGGGCAAGAGATATATACAAATATTTTACATTTATTTTATTATCTGTCTTCAACAGGTAATGTGTCTAGTGCTCAAATAGTTACAGTAGGTAAATGTGTAGAGTGCTCTTTTATGGTCAATAGGATGTCAGGCATATATATGTAAAAAAAATCGATCATGCTGTACGTTGAAAGTTGTCTATACTGTATGTCAGGCATGTTTGCTTGGGGCATATTACATGGTTCCCATCTTTCCAAAAAGGCTACAGTGAAGGCATTTGATATGACACACCAGATAACACAATTTCTATTTCTCCAAGAGTGGAGAAGGTCTCACTAGAGGTGAACTGACATCACTTCTTGCCTCTTGTCTCCAACTCCTCAAGATGGGTCTAACTGCAGCCTGCAATACCTGTAATGTGGGTTAGCTAATGCCCACAACATCAACCATGAAACACCTTTTGAATCAAATAACTCTAAAACAACCCTAATTTTAACCATAGTGTAATCGGGCATGCAATGAGTGTTTTATGACTGATGTTGTGGGCATTTCATGATGTCAGGGAGGTACATGACTAGCCTCATAGGTACTGCAGTCTGCGATTACACCCTGTTGAGCTCCTCATCTTCAGTCTTCCTCCACTTCAAATACTGGCGAAACTGGTAGAACTTTGTCTTTTGCAATCTGAACTCCATCCAGAGCGGAGCACTCCGAGATGGAATCTTAAAGCAACAAGCAACATGTAACTAGTTAAGGTGTCATTTCTACTTTTTTTTTCTTTAATTTCTGCAACACTGGACATTAAATAGCATTACCTGTGATACCCCAGCCCTTTATCAGTTTTCTGTGTTTAGTTTTACATATAATAACATTTAGTCTATGTGAATATGTCTTCAGTCCCTAATGTAACCAGCAGATTTTGAAGCAGATGTAGGACCTGTGTTTGGTGGATGGAAGGCAAGTACTTTAACAAAAAGAACATTCTTTTTTCTACATTAGCCACTAATTCTTGTGACTGTTTTCTCTTTTGGGAGTCCCTCTTCCATTCATATTATCATCAACCAAGAGCAATAAACTCAGTTGAGGTGGGGGTGTTTTATACTCCCTAAATGATTACTGTATTTTAATGCATATGCATGATTTTTATTTTGATAGTAAACCTTTTATATCCCTTATAAGGATACTGGCAGAATCGCACCAGACTTAGAAGAATATGTAAAGATTATTCTGTTGTATAAAACACAGCTGTTGTGAGTATAAAAGAAGATGCAGCCACAAGCTTAATTAATCAATGACTGGGTATAATTTTAAAATTGCTTCGTTTCAGTGCATTGATGACAGAGCCAGTAGTATCCCATTTTACAGGATCCTCAAAGCCCATAAGAACCTGCAGTGCTACAACTGAAATTCACAATTCCAATTAATACTTGACATCTTCTCTCTGTCTAGCCACACACAGATAACAAAACTAATAAAGTGAAACAAAACATGCACAGAGACTTCTGCTACCTTCCCTTTTTTATTATTTTTATTCCACAGAAGTAACATAGTGTACAATCTAGCAGCTGTACATTTTTGAAAAAAACCCAAACAAATTCACCCTCAATTGACAGAAAGAGAGGCGAGCCAAATTTCCTGCTATACGATATAAATGCTTAAACTGTTTTTTTTTTAATTAAGTCTTGTTTTTTAAAAAATTGGACAGATCCTATTAGCCAGAATATGATTTTTTCTTATTTCATATAATACAGAATATCAGTTACCCACTGAGTTATAAAACATGTTTTGGGATTCTATTAGTTGAGTAAGGTTAACTCTATACACTAGTAGTGAGGTACAGGCAATTACAATCGATTTGTAATTCTCTGTTTTAAGCCATCTGGGAGTACACCAAACACAGTTAGTAATGGTTTAGGAGTGATTGTGAAACCAAGGCTAATTGATAAAAATTTAAAGATTTTTGTCCAAAATTATGTTAATTTGGTGCATTCCCAAAACATACGGCCTAGTGATGCTGAAGCTAGATGGCAATGTTTGCAAGTTGGATCTTGCCCTGGGTACATTTTGGACAATTTTAAATAAGTGTGATCATGAAAGATTTAAAGTTGATTTATTGAGTGCTTGGTACATGTAGAACTAGTGTATTCTATGTATGGTTCACTTCTTTTTCTGAGATGTTAATTGAAAAATCCTTTTTCCAGCATACCCTAGAATTGTTTAAAAAATATTTTTTTGAAATGTTTGTATATATTGTTGAGATGTTGTCTGAGTCTTCAAGACTGACCAGTATTGCTTCTGGAATAGAAACAGGTGGGAGTTCTGAAAAATTGGGTAGGTTTCTTTTAATAAAATTTCTATTCTGAAAATAGGGGAAATTGTGCTGCAGGAAAGTGTACTTGTTCATGAAATGCAAATACATTATCTGTATATAGTTCTCTAAGTGTCCGCAGGTTAAATGCTGAGTACATCTGAGAAGGTTGTAAATGGTCATTACCGTGTAGAGAATCAACAGATAAAAGCTTCTCTGCCTTGAAATGCATCCTGCATTTGATCCATAATCTAGGTGATTGTTGGATGACAGGATTGTTGGTAAATTGACGAAAGTTAATATTTACTGCAGTGCAAAGCAGTGCTAGCTTCACTCCAATATGTTGTCTGCAGCTAAATCCAGGGCCTGGTTCTTTAATACGTGCAAGGCTATTTTCATGCACTTATTGTGATTCTCTGGGATTTTCAGAATTATTAAAATGTCTCACATTTTGAAATCATTATTTTATTTAATATTTTGAATAAAAGTCATGCCATTTAAATTCTTTACAGATGCCACAGTGTTGTTTAGACCATTAGAACAGTATAACAACTGTGATGAGTTTACAGTTGCTAAGGCTATTGCTAGTCATTTGACACATGGGTTATGAACCCTATGACATCATAACAGGTATTATTTTTAAAAAATGGCAGCATGTAGACCACAAGACCTGTACACATTGTTAAAGGCTGCTAACGTTAAACGACATCTGAAGTGCTCTGAGTGTTGTTGCAAGTTGCTTAGTGGTCAGTTATTGGATTAATCGTGGAAAAGCACCACGCAAGAAACTTATACATATAAGATACAAAAAAAGCAATTAGCACAGAGATTAACTTCAGTGGTTGGTTAATTTTATTGGCAGTTAACATCATTGTTTTAGTAAATGCCTTATTGCTATCTTTTGTTATTGGAAGGACAAAATGAAGTTTAGAAAAATTCATAAGTGTAGGTGATATATTCATGTATTCGTTTTTTAAAAACACTACAGTATATTGCCAAAAGTATAGGAAAACCCCTCCAAATCATTGAATTCAGGTGCTCCAATCACTTCTATGGCTACAGGTGTAGAAAACTAAACACCTACGCATGCAGACTGCTTCTACAAACATTTGTAAAAGATTGGGTTGCTCTCAGGAGTTCAGGGAATTCAAGCATGGTACCACGATAGGATGCCACCTGTACAATAAGTCAATTCATGAAATTTCCTCACTACTAAACATTCCACGGTCAACAGTTAGTGGTATTATAACAAAGTGGAAGCAACTGGGAACAACAGCAACTCAGCCACGAAGTGGTAGGCTACGTAAAATCACAGACCGGAAACGCATGCTGAGGAGCACAATGTGCAAAGTCACCAACTTTCTGCAGTGTCAATTGCTACAAACCTCCAAAAGTTCAAGAACAGTGCATAGAGAGCTTCATGGAATGGGTTTCCATGGCCGAGCAGCTGCATCCAAGCCTTACATCACCATGGAGCAATGTTAGATGCAGTGATGTTGAGCACACCACCACTGGACTCTAGAGCAGTGAAGACGTGTCCTCTGGAATGACAAATCACACTTCTCTGACTGGCAATCTGATGGACGAGTCTGGGTTTTATGGTTTCCAGGAGAACGGTACTTGCCTGACTGCATTGTGCCAAGTGTAAAGTTTGGTGGAGGGGGGATTATGGTGTAAGGTTGTTTTTCAGGGGTTGGGCTTGGCCCTTGAGTTCCAGTGAAAGGAACTCTTAATGCCTCAGCATATAAAGCCATTTTGGACAATTTCATGCTCCCAAATTTGTGGGAACAGTTTGGAGATGCCCTCCTTCCTGTTCCAACATGACTGTGCACCAGTGCACAAAGCAAGGTCTATAAAGAAATGGATGAGCGAGTTTGTTGTGGAGGAACTTGACTGGCCTGAACAGAGCCCTGACCTCAAACCTGATAGAACAACTTTTGGGATGAATTAGAGTGGAGAGTGTGACCCAGGCCTTCTCGTCCAAAATCAGTGCCTGACCTTGCAAATGCTCTCCTGGAAGAATGGTCAAAAATTCCTATAAACACACTCCTACACCTTGTGGAAAGCCTTCCAAGAACAATTGAAGCTGTTATAGCTGCAAAGGCTGGGCCAACTCCAAACTAAAGCCTATGTATTAAGAATGGGATGTCAATAAAGTTTGTGTGTGTAAAGGCAGGCGTCCCAATAATTTTGGCAATATAGTGTAGATGCCTTTGAGAACACTGCAGAACCCACCTAACTGTATTGAGCAAAACAAAGAAAAACAAGCATGTAGTATCAAGGTCACAGACAGTGAGACTTGAATAGCCCAGGCATAAGAACAGTAACCCTTAATGAGCAGAGTAAAGTAGGTAATGGTGAATAAACAGCCACAAAATGACAGCGGCAACATCTGAAATTAGGAGCAGTATATATATTTTCTAAACCTGCTTGACCAGAGCAGGATCGCAGGAAACCTGGAGCCTACCCCAACAGGTTTTGATGCAGGGTAGAAAAAATCCCTGGTATGCAATATGTATGATATGGCTAATATTAAGAACAAAAAAATATGATATTTCAAATATCTGTTTTGAGTGAGACAGAAGAATTGAAAAAAGGGGGACAAATATTTTAAAACATAATTCTGGTACTGGTTTATTTTCACAATATCAGGTATTTTCAGCTGTGAAAAGGAGATTAATTAATAAATATAGAATAAATACAAAAACACATTAGTATGTTTAGTTTTTCACCAGTTGGCAGGCTGTCTTCACCTTCACCTACCTACCTGTAGTTCAATAGAAACATTGCCAGCTCAGAAATTCTACAAAGCTTGTATTGCTTTGTTGTTAAACAACTTTTTTAAACCAAAAGTGACTGGTCAGCAACAATATTCTGATCTTGTATGTTGGCCTTATCAGTCTCTCAATCAGTACTGTTTTATTTTCAAACAAGAATTCTCCTGTGCAAAGTGGCAGGTGAATTATTGACAACAAAACACAGGCACCTGAGAAATAAACTGAAATGTTACTCACAGTGAAATTTCTGTTGACCAGCACATTCTGACTCCAGGTGTTTAAATTACATCTAGATATACAAGAAGTGCAAAGAAATGCGGTAGCAAATCATAACGGACGTCAGACTCATATGTAGCCTGGAATTTGGCTTAGTGTGTGCTGCTGTTAAATAGTTGCTGTGTACATACTGTACCTTTGGCTCAGTCAGAATTACAGCTAACATACCAACATTTATGAACAGACTGAAATTCTGTAAGAGATTATCTGTATATAATACTTCTCTCTTGAGCCCCGGAGTTCCTGTGAATGGCAGCTTTGAAAGCTACAAAGCACATTCAAGGCAAAATTATTACCTTGGTATGCTTCACTAAACTTGTACCAGAATCTACCGTGCTGTCACTATTAGCTTCTAAAAAACTGTCACTGTTACAACACAAAAATTGCTTTCTATGTCACACACTTCACATGCCCGTATTCAGCTTGCTCTGTCACCGCAAATGCTACGTCAACACCTGACCTCCGTCACCAGCTGCCGTTTACTTGATGAATATATACGGACAGCTTGAGAGGGATGACATTCTGTTTTAGAGTAAAAGTTACAAGGGTAAATGAATAATGGCAGGCATATTTTTTAAAAAACAAAAACTAAAAATATTTTGAGTAAGTTATTTTGTTTCAGTTAGTTTTTCCAGCTACTTTAATAGTTTTGTTTAGTTTTAACTTTTAATTTCAGTTTTGTTAATTATTTTATTTCAGTTTATGAAAATGTTTTTTTATTAATAGCTTCAGTTTTGATTTTAGTTTTCGTTAACTATAATAACCTTGTGACCCAGACATAAAAACATTCGTAATGTATCTCTATGATGCTATTAATATAGTTGAACATTAACTAAAAATGATTGTGGAGGTCCAGTTTATCTGTACTACCACAGACTTTTGGTCCATGCACAATACACGTTTTTTAGTGGGGAATTACTGTCCATTTGATCAGTTATGAACTACAGAGCAAAAAAGCTGCCACTGATTGCAGGCGCAGTCGGGTCCACCACATCATGCGATTGCTACTGAAAAAAATGAGGTACATACTTCATAATCCTGATTATTTGAACACTGCAGCCAGTGTGGAATGCCTCTATCGGTTTTTAAGAACAAAGAATATTTTCTAGTCTTCCTGTTGAAAGACTTTATAGTTATGAATGTCTTTGGCTCAGCTCAAACGAAAGAGAAATCGCCTTTCCAAATTTCATTTTGAAAGAATGCTTCTTGGGATATAATGAAGTCAGTTGGAGTGTGCTCTGATCTGAGGACAACCCCGTGCTGATCTGCTCTTAGTATGCATTTACAGTAATGAGACTAACTTGGGGGTTTAGCACCATTGCATTGAGCCCCAGAACTCCTGAAGAGCAGCAGATCAAGGCTAAGACTAAGTTCAGTTGCAGTGTGCCTCCTGGAGTTGGAGAAAAGGAACAAAGTAACCTGCTACCTTATGCATTCAGATCCAGATGTGTACACAAACGTACTGAATTATTTTAAAGTATTTGCTTACTGAATATATTTTAAACTTTCTTATTTGCAAAATTATAAAGGTAATAAAATTTACAATATAATACACTACTAAATAATAAGTAATATTTTGAATACTTTTATTACTGTGTTTAAGTAATATGTAATATTTAATATAGTACTGTTTCAAAGTAACTTACCCAGTACTGTTCCTCTTTTCCCAGGTTTGGTTTGTAAGGTTGAAATGTGTGTTATTTTTTGAGTCTCTTCTTTTATCCCCAAATTCAGCAAATGAGTGTTTTAAAGTATAGAAAAAACTGACATTTCTGACAAAATCTAAACAAATTGCATTTTCACAGCTAAAAAGGAATCATAAAAATACCCTTCTGCTAAATTAGTTTTTGAGCCTAATTTTTTTTTACAGTTTTTTCTTCTTATTCCCCTACTGATGCAGATCAGCATTCAAAGTCATGAAAAGTGGAACCACCGACATACTGTAATGTAAGAGAGAAACACATTTCCACAGTTAAATGGGAATAGTGAAAATATGATCTCTACTCCAAATTAGATTTTAAAGTTTTAAATGGGTTTATTGTCCACAGTTTAATTTGATTGCTGTTTACTTTGTAGATAAATAAATAATTGATAACTGAGTTGTAGGAGAAATGCTGGTAAAGATCACTGCATTTCGTACTTAAAAATGCTTTAAGGTTCAATAGAGTAGGCTTTCATGATACAGTTTTTCAGGCATTGTACTTCTTTTGAACTCAATTGCTTCCCCAGGAGACTGCAGCATAGAATAACACAATAGCTGCTACGGACTGATAGAACATTTCCAGCAGGTTGCTGAATACGTCAAAAGACCCGAGTCTCCTTAGGAATTAAAGTCTGCTCTGGCCCTTCTTGTTGTCAGACCAGTTCATTTTGTTGTTTATGTAAACCTCCAGGTACTTGTTGCTCTGCACCACTTCCACTTTCTTCCCTGGAAAAGTAACTGACACAGGAAGCTAGTTCAGTTCATTAGTTTTGTTTTTGTTCCCTTCCTCAGCATGTTTTATAGCCTGCTTGTAGCCAGTGATAGTCCTCATCTTGTTCTACACTTCCTTCATGTTGTTTTGTTATAACTTGTGCTCAAGTATGTCTCTGTAGTTGCCTTCCCCTCACAGAGCTGCTTCTTCAGTTCTTACTGCATTCACTTGATTTCATCCTTATCTTCAGACTGAAAGGCTCTCTTCTTCATTTTCAGTAGGACTTTCAAGTACTTAGTGATTCATGGCTTGTTGTTGGGAAAATGCCCTGTCTTTATGGTGACTTGATGTAGTCTGTGATACAGTCTGTCAATGTCATTGCAATGTGACTCACAAAGCATATCCCAGTCAATGTTCTAAAAGGCATCCTTCAGAGCCACTTCAGCCTCTGATGTCCATTACTGCATGGTCCTGGTGGTGGCTGATAGCCACTGGACAATGTGTTCATATGCGGATATGAGCTGTAGAAAATTACGGTGCGATCAGCCAAAAGGAGGCAAAGCAATAGAGTATATATTGTTACATCCCATCGAATAAATACACACAGGAGCCGCTTGTCCAGGGGAGTCTTTCAAATGCAGACTAGCTTTTAATTGAATATGCCGTGATACAGTATAAATGGTGCCCTACCGCTGCACATTATCTGGGTCATGGGGACACCTCCAAAATAACAAAGATAATTCATCTTCGTTCTGTCTAACTCTTTAACTATTCGCTCGCTTCACCACTTGATGCTGTCTTCTTTTCGCTCCAGCAACAGCTACCACTTCCGACCACCACCTCCCATTTTATTCACGCACCATTCATTAACTCGGACCCCTGTCACTCAACTCTCTCTCTCTCTCTCTCTAGGGAGGTGCCCCAAGACCTTACAAAAAGTGTTCCCCCAAGATTCCACCCCAACACTGTTTCCACTCCCTACAGCCAATGCAATGGCAAGACATGTCACAATGTAAATAAAAACAAAGAATAAAGATATAAGTTTGGGGCACCCTCAGGCATACCCCATATATTACAAAACAAAATAATAAATGTGATTTAACGTGTAATGTGGGAGACATCTTCACAGTTGTGTGTCTATCCTTCAGCTGAAGAAAGATGGCGGTGGTGCTGGTTAATAAGTTGGTGAGGCAGAAGGGGTGGATTCATGAGCCCCAGAATCAAAAGTAATGGCATGTGATGTCAAAAAGCTGCTTACAGTATCTGCAGAATGAAGGAGAAGGGAGGCATTACAAGGCTGATTCATATTTAGACTTTGACCAATTCAGAGTTAAATAAATTAAGTTCTAAGTATGAGGCACCACTGTGTATATATATATATATATATATATATATATATATATATAGTGTATGTGTTGTCACAAACTCAAGACAGAGTCATACAAAGGTTTGGGGCAGCCATCCATATTATTGGTTTCCTGGCTGCAAAGTTGCTTTAAATGGATACAGCACTGATGTGCACAAAACAGAACTGAGGGAATAGGGAAAAGGTGGAGGCTTTTAAAGGGGAAGACAGGAAGTGAAGTCAAAGGGGTCAGGCTCATGTAGGTCATCTGCCAGTGGTGCAAGCCCGGACATCACATCACAGGGGCCGGAGCCGGCCATGTCTCCTTCCATTGGCTCGGTCCCGGAAGTGACGTCAAGAGGACCAGGTGGAATCTCCCGTGAGTGGTCTGCAGGCAAGGGAGAAAAAAAGTCAGTGCACTCTGCCATATCCCGGTATGTCTCGGAACTGCCCTTATTCAAGCCCTTTACCTGCTTCCCATGCGCACGTGTGTGACGGTGTATATATCTATATATATAAAATCCAACATTTCTCTGTCTGTATGTCTGTCTGCTTTTCACGAGAGCACTACTTAGTGGATTTTTTTCTACAATTTCTTTGAACATTCCAGTTGATTTTGCAACTTCTCTCATTGCGCTGACAATCATAGTTTGCTTGCAGGAGCAATATATTCGCACTAATCTGAGACAGAGGCTGTGGGAGCCTGACGTCAGGAGTAGGGAGCCGAGCAGGGCCCTCCTCGCTGTCCTGTTTCACTATATATATATATATATTGTCACACATGTACGATTAGGAGGCAGTCAAAGAGCCTAAAAGTGAGTAAAACATCACGAGATAAGGGGATGTCACGTGGTATTTACCTGAACTCTCTTTTGCCAACAGGAAACAAGTAGAGAAATAATCACGCAACCTCCGGGTTTTCAAAATGGCCACGATGACTTCACTTCTGGCCAATATTGATGACGTCACTTCTGGCACCCACAAACCACCTCACTTCCGGCTCCTCAAAATGACGTCACTTCCGGTTCCTGTTGCCACATCACCATTTTGCCAACCATTTCCTGTCACCTGTTTTTTGTTCTATAAAACCGCCATTTTGTTTCAGTAAGATTGTTCATTGTACTTTCAGGACTTTGAATCACTGCATTTTTTCAATATTGTCTGCACGACAATATACGGGGACGGTCCCCAAATCTTTATTTTGTATTTGTGACTTTCTTTTCGATCACAATTGGCGTAGTCGGCAGGATTAATTGTTCAAGATGTCAGAAGAACAAGACCTGAATACCGTTCTCTCCACGATCATGGGAGATTTACAGACCCTAAAAATTCAGATGGGGGAGACCAGGACTCAGTTGGCGGAATCGGAGGCTCGTTCGGCAGCTAGGATACGGACGGAGGTCGCTCGGTCACCACCCATTGCTTTGACAACTCTCACTGAATCTGATGACATTGAAACGTATTTTTTGATCTTCGAGCGTACCGCTAAGTGGAACGCATGGCCGAGGTCGGAGTGGGCATACCAACTGGCTCCCTACCTGAAGGGAACGGCGCAGAGGGCCTATTATGATTTAACTGAGGAGCAAGCTGCTGATTATGGCGCTCTCAAACTAGAGGTCTTTAAACGCTACGGCGTATCTCCGGAGCAGCAGGCAAGAGAGTGGAGGGAGTGGCGATTTGACACTGAGAGGCCACTGAGAACCCAGGGCTTTGAAGCCTGGGGAAAGGTCTGTCGTTGGCTACGGCCCGACGTCAATGACTCTCATAAGATGGCCGAAATACTAGCGTGTGAGACCTTTGTTCATGCCCTCCCCGAACACATAGCCGAGTGGACATTGGCAATACAAGATGCTTCCTTTTGGTTTGCACGGGGCACCAGCTACTTTTCAACGTCTGGTGGATACACTGCTTTGGCCCCGCAATTCTTATAGTGCCGCCTACTTGGATGACGTTGTCATTTATTCCGGCACATGGAAGGATCATGTATTGCAGGTTAAAGCAGTCCTCTCCACACTAGCGTCAGCCGGGCTTCGTATTAACCCGAAGAAATGTTTCTTCGGATTCAAGAAAGCCAAATATTTAGGCTACGTGGTAGGTGGAGGTACTGTTAAACCACAATGTAATAAAATTGATGCCATCTTGAATTGGCCCCGTCCGATGAATAAGAGGCAGGTTCAAGCATTTTTAGGGCTGGCGGGTTACTATCGCCGTTTTGTACCGCACTTCTCTGAAATTGCTGCGCCCTTATCGAATTTAACGAAGAAACGAGTGCCTTTAAAAGTGGTATGGGATGATGTGGTGGACAAAGCATTCAGTGACCTGAAAGTGGCCCTTACGTCAGCACCTGTGTTGAAATCTCCTAATTTTTCTATTCCTTTTATTCTCCAGACCGACGCATCGGCCACAGGAATGGGTGCCGTGCTGAGCCAATGTGTCGACGGTGCTGAACACCCTGTTATGTACCTCAGCCGGAAATTGTTGGAACGAGAGACCAAGTATGCTGCGGTGGAGCGAGAAGCCTTGGTGATCAAGTGGGCTATCACGTCTTTACGATACTACCTTTTGGGACGCGAGTTTACTCTGGTGACGGATCATGCCGCTTTGCAGTGGATGTCTCTTCATCGTGAGTCTAACCCGCGCATCACTAGGTGGTTTTTGGATTTGCAACCTTATCGTTTTAGTGTCATTTATCGTAGGGGTTCCTTGCAAGCCAACGCAGATGCTCTCTCTCGTGTCTACGACCTCGCGGTGCAGGTCGCCCGACCCAAGGGGTCTGGGCTGAGGGGGGGGTCATGTCACACATGTACGATTAGGAGGCAGTCAAAGAGCCTAAAGGTGAGTAAAACATCGCGAGATAAGGGGATGTCACGTGGTACTTACCTGAACTCTCTTTTGCCAACAGGAAACAAGAAGAGAAATAATCACGCAACCTCCGGGTTTTCAAAATGGCTGCGATGACGTCACTTCCGGCCAATATTGATGACGTCACTTCCAGCACCCACAAACCACCTCACTTCCGGCTCCTCAAAATGACGTCACTTCCGGTTCCTGTTGCCACATCACCATTTTGCCAACCATTTCCTGTCACCTGTTTTTTGTTCTATAAAACCGCCATTTTGTTTCAGTAAGATTGTTCATTGTACTTTCAGGACTTTGAATCATTGCATTTTTTCAATATTGTCTGCACGACAATATACGGGGACGGTCCCCAAATCTTTATTTTGTATTTGTGACTTTCTTTTCGATCACTATATATATATATACTCAGCAAAAAAAGAAACGCCCCTTTTTCAGGATTGTGTATTTCAACAATAATGTTTTAAAAATCCAAATAACTTTACAGATCTTCATTGTAAATTGTTTAAACAATGTTTTCCATGCATGTTCAATTAACCATAATCAATTAATTAACATGCACCTGTGGAATGGTCGTTAAGACCTTAACAGCTTACAGAAAGTAAGCATTTAAGATCACAGTTCTAAAAACGCAGGACACTAAAGAGACTTGTCTACCGACTGTGAAAAACACCCAAAGAAAGATGCCCAGGGTCCCTGCTCATCTGCGTGAACGTGCATTAGGCATGCTGCAGGGAGGCATGAGGACTGCTGATGTGGCTAGGGCAATAAATTGCCATGTCCACACTGTGAGACGCCTAAGACAGTGCTACAGGGAGAGAGGAAGGACAGCTGATCATCCTCGCAGTGGAAGACCATGTGTAACAACACCTGCACAGGATCGGTACATCCGAATATCACACCTGCGTGACAGGTACAGGATGGCCACAACAACTGCCCGAGTCACACCAGGAACACACAATCCCTCCATCAGTGCTTAGACTGTCCGCAATAGGCTGAGAGAGGCTGGACTGAGGGCTTGCTGGCCTGTTGTAAGGCAGGTCCTTACCAGACATCACCAGCAACAACGCCGCCTATGGGCACAAACCCACCTTCGCTGGACCAGACAGGAGTGGCAAAAAGTGCGTGAGTTTCTGCATGACAGCAATGTCAGTGTTCTGACATGGCCAGAGAAGAGCCCAGATCTCAATCCCATTGAGCATGTCTGGGACCTGTTGGATCGCAGGGTGAGGGCTAGGGCCATTCCCCCCAGAAATGTCCAGGAACTTGCAGGTGCCTTGGTGGAAGAGTGGGGTAACATCTCACAGCAAGAACTGACAAATCTGGTCCAGTCCATGAGGAGGAGATGCACTGCAGTACTTCAAGCAGCTGGTGGCCACACCAGATACTGACTGGTACTTTTGATTTTGAGCCTCCCTTCATTTAGGGACACATTGTGAAACATTTTTAGTTTATGTCTTATGGTGTTGACTCTTTTAGTGTTCATACAAATATTTACACATTAAGTCTACTGAAAGTAAAAACAGTTGAAAGTCAGGGGACGTTTCTTTTTTTGCTGAGTATATATATATATATATATATGCACACACACACATATATATAGTAATATGAGACAAAGATAAAGTTTTGGGGCACCTGAAGGCTATCCCCATATAATCAAATAAAATGAGGGTTTATAAACGTGTTGAAAAAAACAAATAAATGATGTAGACATGAGTCTCAGAAATACGCTGCCTGAAGATGGTGGAGCTTCCGGAAATATGGACTCCTGTTAGGAAGAGGTGAGTCCAGGCAGGCAGGTAGGCACCAGAAGTGACATCAGAGATGGTAAGGTTGTCAATCTTATGGTCTGCAGAGACAGGTGTAGAGAAGGTACCAGTTAACAGCACCCTCATATACACAATATGTGCGTATAAATAATGCTTTTTTTCTGTTAATCACCTACAAATGTTCATGTTTTAGATAGAAATTGTCTCTTTTTATCAATGTACCATTAAATAGAATTAAAAATATATCCAAGACATTACTAATGATGCAAATGACTATTTGAAATGAACTCATGTGTGATTTATTTTTGAAATATGACTGCAAACTTTAAAAAGTCAACGCTTGAATTCTTATATTGTATAGAAATGTGTTGACTGCTGAAAGTAAATCACAACATTTGTAATTGCATAGGATGGTTAAAACATTAATTAACACTGAGTGTTTCAGTCAAATAGTTAATGATGCCTGAGCGTGATTTAAACAAGTTATTTGCAATATTATTACAAATTTCAGTGTTTATAAAAATAAAATGCATATTGTGCAGGCCAGTGTCTTGGTATTACCATACATGAATATTATGTATAGATGTTTACAACAAAGTAAATGTCAGATGCAAATATAAAATGATCTCACAACACATGTTGTTTTCCAAGCATTTTACTATATAAACAGATGAGTGTATTTGGAATTTAGTGCAGTTGAATGTGTAATATTTTAATTCTGTGTATTCTGAGTGAAAATATTTTAGAGACTGCTGTACATGTCTGTACTTTAATATTTGTTAAGTTAAAAAGCAATAATGTAAATTGACTGGTCATATTTAAGTTCGTTTACCGAATGGTAATAAATGCAATATTATTAAATCCACTGTGAATGGGAGATTGAGATATTCAGAGACATGACAAGGCACATAACAAAAATAGTTAATTGTTATCATTATGTGTTAAGATTCACTTTTGTGTCAGCTTAACTTGTCAATGGGTTCAATTTTTAATTTGCTTTCTAAATGAGTGTACATTTCAGGGTTACAAAAGTCACCCTAAAAAAACGATTTCTCCAACTGATTGGATTCTTACTTTTTATCCCTCATACCCCCACACTATTTAAGTCTTATAGGTAAATTTGATTGTTAATGCAGTTTAAAATGTACATTGCACCAACTTAAAATAGTGACTCTGTTATCTAATTCAGTAATCCAGTGCAATCTGGGAATCTCATAGATTCTATCTGTATTGGGTTTAAATTACATAATATTTTAACACAAATATTTAGGTGTGTAATTATGGTAGTAGTAGCTGCAATAGTAGTCATAGTATGTGTACAGAGTACAGTGAAATTCTTACTTTGATGTTCTAATCAACAATGCAACATGTTGCCACAATATGGCCTCATCATTAGTAAGCAAAACTACCACACCACAAGACATGTCTTCTTTACCTGAAAAAAAATCTCAGAAAAAATGGAAGAAAGAATCTACTTGGTTTACATAATTACTAATGTAAAAACAGATGTTATTGCAGGCTGTCTTCATTCAGAAAAAAAACAAGATTTTTCTGAAGGGCAGTTGTTTTTTTTATTTTCACATAAAATTAGATATGAAATATTAAAATAGTCATCTAATTTAAAAACTAATATCTCTGTGTGAATTTGCCTTACTTCAAAAGGATCTATTTGTAACCTAATTCAAAATTTTATCCACACTGTAGCATAATGTATTTATGTTTATTAATGACTGAATGATGAATGATTCCAAGGTGAACATGCTATCCCAAACAAGGGGTGCAATGTCCTGTGGAGCCTTCATAATACATTATTCTAAAACAGTACATTGCTACTTTATCACTCACCATCCTCATGTTGTTTTTTATTTTCTAGTTAAAGATTTTAGTGCTTTAGAAAATATGGCAAACATTTTTATGAAATAGATTTGATTTCTTTTTTCTTCTTATTTTTGAATGTAAGATTCAATTTTACATTTTATACTCTTCATCCATCCATCCATTATCCAACCCACTATATCCTAACTACAGGGTCACGGGAGTCTGCTGGAGCCAATCCCAGACCACATAGGGCACATTGCAGGAAACAAACCCCGGGCGGGGCACCAGCCCAACGCAGGGCACACACACACACACACACACACACACACAAACACACACCCCCACACCAAGCACACACTAGGGACAATTTAGGATTGCCAATGCACCTAACCTGCATGTCTTTGGACTGTGGGAGGAAACCGGAGCACCCGGAGGAAACCCACGCAGACACGGGGATATACTCAACATTTTGCATTTAATTTTGTTTTCCAGTGTGTAGAGTATACAATGCTTGAGAAGGAGAATATTATGTTTGTAAACTCATACGAAAAAATTCGTAAAATCAGACAGAAGATGACCAGAACAATCATGGATGAGTCAGGTGGGCATACCAAAGTTTTTATTTAATAGTGTTCCTGAATAATTTAGTATAATAATAAAGACTGAAGAGGGTCATGCAGTAATGGTCACAACATGTAGTCCAGGAGTGGGACTTCTGTTAGGGTGTTGTGTTTTTCCAATTCTGAGAAGCCGTAAGTCTTTACTGTATTACAGAGGCTGCTGCGGTATACCCTCACAGTATGATGATAATAAAGAAAGATATTTTGAAATTTTTAGTTACTTTCTGGTTACAAAAATTAAACCATCCTAGGGTGAAGATAACAATTATGAATTTTCCTTGTATAAGTACAAAAGACCGTAGAAGCAAATGCAATGGAAGGCTATCCACATTACATTATTTCTGTATGTTTAGTTGTTTTCCTGTTTAGCAAATTGAAAAGTAAACAATGTTATGCTTTGTGTCTTTAATGGGATAACACATATGTATCAAAGGGGCATTGTCATCTGTCGAGATTATCAGCAGTCTATCCTTAATGGATACTTTTTTTAAAAAATGTATTTTAAGAAAAAAGATGATGATATACAATAGTTGTTAAACTTCATGAGTTTTCATAAGATTAAACCAGAATTCAAATATTCACAAAATCTGGACAATTTTTAAAACTGGAACAATACTTGAAAAATGCAGTTTAATGTTGACAAATGGAAAGTACTACACGTAGTTGAAAGGAACATCAGCTATAAACACAGAATGAGTTCCGCAGTTGAAATGCAAACAGCATCGTCTAACAAAGGATACAGCAATTCATGTTGATTCCACATTCTCCTCATCCAGTCGTTAAGCAGAAGCAATCAAAAAGGTGATTTGTTGTCTAGATTATGTTGCAAAAGTTGATAGATACACATCAAGGAATATTATAGTCATACTTTATAATGCATTAGTGAAACCATATCCAAATTCCTGTTTTCATTTCTGGTTATTATGCTACAAAATAGACATGGAGAGAGAGGCTGATAAAAGCTGAACACAAATAAGCAGCCAAGAGGATTAAAACCATAACATGTAAATGGAATTAAACCTCTTTAGTCTTGAGCAAGGAATGCTAAATTGGAACTTAGTCAAAGTCTACAAAATTCTGAAAGATATTGATACATTTGATCCAGAAGATAAGCAATGTTTTCAAAACAAACCTCAGGAAGCACATTGTAATGCAGAGGGTTACAGAAAGGGCGGCACGGTGGCGCAGTGGGTAGCACTGCTGCCTCGCAGTTAAGAGACCCGGGTTCACTTCCCGGGTCCTCCCTGCGTGGATTTGCATGTTCTCCCCGTGTCTGTGTGGGTTTCCTCCGGGTACTCTGGTTTCCTCCCATGGTCCTAAGACATGCAGGTTAGGTGGATTGGCAATTCTAAATTGGCCCTAGTGTGTGCTTGGGGTGTGTGTGTCCTGCGGTGGGTTGGCACCCTGCCCGGGATTGGTTCCTGCCTTGCATGCTGGGATTTGCTCCAGCAGACCCCTGTGTTTGGATTCAACGGGTTGGAAAATGGATGGATGGGGTTACAGAAATCTGTACAACAACAAATGACCAAGCTACACTTTTGTAGTTGAAACTGTGACAAGTTTTGAAATGTATCTGGATTATTTTGGGATAACCTGTCTATTAGCTAAACAATGAGACTGTTTTACTGAATGTTCCCTTCTCATTTGTCAAACTTCTTACATATTCTTCTTTTCAGTTTTTCAGGGCTTAATATAGTGTTTATGAAAGTAACAAACTAAATGCTTGTTTTCTAACCTGATGCCAATTAAGAGCACGTTTATATAAATCTTGATTACTGAGTAAGCAATTGCACAGCTCCATGTTAACTTTAATATTTAACTAGACATTACTAATGAAACATTAGGAGAAACAGAAACTGAGCTTGTTCCTAGTAGCCAATTTCTCATGAATACATTTATGGCTAATAACCTTTAAAAATGTTTTATAGTTAAACTGTGTGTGATTTACAACACACGTTTAAGAAAGAAAATTGAACCTATGACAAATATCAATTAATACCTGTTACGAAATGGTCATCTGTTGCATACTTGTCATGATATGTTTATAGTTTGCTTGAATATAGCAGAGACCTTCAGTGTAACAACTACTTTTTTAACATTATATAAATTATATTGTCTTACTTATTCAAATCAAGGTTGCAGCTATTAGAATTTTATTTCCAAGGCATTGGACAATGAATTTTACAATAAATGTGTTTGAATATCTTTATCTTCTCAGATTGCACATAACGATTGCATAATGTGGTTTTGAGTGAATTACCTTGACAAGCAGCAGCAGCTACAGGCATCAAAACTTACAAATTCTTTCTTTTTCTTGAATTAAAAAAAATTGCCATTGTAAAATATTTCAACTTTTTAAAAGTAAAAACTTCAACTTTGTAAATTTTCTTTATATCATTTAAAGAAAGAAATCACATATGTAAATACATTGAATCTAATTGCATATACATTGTGACAGTAGGGGTCGCTGTTGCCCCGTAAATCCCTGCAGACAAACGTCGAGGACACCAAGTAAAAGCACTAGAAATATTTTTAATCTCTTTTCTTTTTGATATTGTGGCACAGTATGTAGCAGGGCTACATAGTAATAGTGTCAAATGTTAGTACTGAGTGCGTCTTGTTTCCATCGTCCTGTTTGCTGTTTGTGTGCGTCAGTAAATGTTGTCCCCGTAAATACAAACGGGGACAGATGATGGAAGAAAACCGCAGCCCCAAGCCCAGAAAACACCTATTAACTATCATTCAATTACATCCAGCACAGGCATATATAAGCAATCAGGAAGAAACAAGGAAGGGAGAGGAGAGGAGAAAGAAGGAGACCATTTTTTCAGAACCATGAAGCAACTTACCTGCTGTTTTTTCACATCGCGCTTTTACCCTAGTTTGTTTTTCATTCCGCCGGACTGTCTTCCATCCCTCATCTGCAGAGACGCCGGGGTCGGATCATCATCCACCACTCGCCGAGGGATCGCGGTGAAGTTGCTCCATTTGCCGGGAAATTAAAAAAAACTCGCTTATCTCTCGTACAGTCATCCATCTGCAGGACAGTTTTTATAACCGGATTATAACTCACGATCATTCATTCCGTTTATCATTCATTGTTGTTATTCGTTGTTTGTTGTATGTTACAGGGGCAAGGGAGGTTTTGTTGTATTTGTATATGGTGGTGTCACGTTGTTGCTGTGGTGGAGGGTTACATATATATATATATTTTTTTCTATTTATTTATTTTGCATATTTCTTGTTGTTATTTCATTTAAACACAATTAATTAGTTTAATTTTACATATCTGCTTTTCTGTTGTGCTTATATTTACACCATCGATTGTGGGGAAAAGTTTCATTTGTTAGAGATACGGCTTGATATTTAGATTCAACCTGGGATTTGGTCTCGTCCGATGCGAGAGATGGACGTCTGAAGTGGAGCTCCGCTAGCAGTGGTGTTATTTTTCATATTATTTGCTTATTATCTTGAGATATCCTGTATTTATTCAACCCGAGAGGGACTGCTACAGTATATGTAAGCACATATAAACATGGCCAACAAGAAGGGGGGTTCGAAAGAATCGAAAACTAAAGCTACACCCAAGCTGCGATCAGCAAGCCCCGGTTCCAGATACGGCCTTTCAGAGACAGACCTGGATCAGATGGGCGAAAGCACAGACTCCTCGGGACCACGGTCCGCTACATCGTCGCCGGCTGAGTGCGAAAAGGGGAGCGAAGGTGCGATCGTGAGTGCAGATCTGGATAGCTCGCCGATTGGAGAAGATCACATGAAACTGGAAAGGGCCTCGAAGTCCGCGGCTTCAATTGCGCAATTATGCGAGCCTGTAGCAGCGGGGACACCAGCTACAGCAAAGTCTGCTGCTTCATCTATGGTACAAGAAAGCACAATTGAACTATCTGAACTGAAGGTGTTGCTCGTTGAGCTCACGCAAGACATAAAGAAAAGCAAGAAGGCTAATGAGATAGCAAGGGCAAAGGCACATGAGAGACTGAAACAGGAAATCCAACAGGCAAATGAAAGGTTGCGACAGGAATTCCAACAGGCAAATGAAAGGCTGCGTCAAGAGGTGCAATTTGAGCTTCGACAGGTGCTGGGAAAAATTGAAGAGCGCATTCAGGAAAACTCGGTTAAACTGAGCACGCTTACTGATCAATTGGAGCATCTCAAGGAGACATTCACGAATCGGATTGAAATGGTCGAACATTCAGCTGCCAGTGCCGAAGAAAGAGCAATAAATGTCAGTTCCGAATGCAAAAAACTCGGAGAAAAACTTGGAGACAGACTGGCTGCTTTAGAAGATGGCAGTAGAAGGTATAATGTCAGAATTGAAGGTCTGCCGGAGAATCGAGAAAGTTCAAACCCTGTGAAATTCGCAGCTGAACTTTTTTCTAAAATAATCGGGGACGACTTTAAAGCAGAATCTGAGATAGCATCGGCTTACCGCGTACGCGGACCAAACACCGTCAGACCCCGACCAAGATCTTTTATAGTTCGTTTTGAACGATTATCATTTAAGCTAGAGGTGATGGCACTCCTCAGAAACAAGGAAGATATTATATTTGAAAATAACCACATTCTTATCTTCCCTGACTTCTCTCCAGCAACAGCTACTAAACGCGCATCCTTCTATAATATTAAACAGCGGCTACGGCAAGCCAGTGTGAAATACAGCCTCCTGTATCCGGCAAAACTGAAAGTGGAATGGCAGGGTCAATTCTATGTCTTCGCTAGCAAGGAAGAAGCAGAAAAAGAATTAAGAAAGCTGATCCCGGGACTATTCTGATACATAATAGTGAGTCATGGCGGTTAAAACGATGAAGCAAAGATTAATAATCTTTTGTCTGATCTATTCGTTTTAAAATACGGGTTTTTATCAGCATATATTCTCATTATTACTTAGTATTACTAGGGCGCTATCTATTTATGTTTTATTGTGCTTAATTATTTATTTATCTATTTATTTATTTTTCTCTTTTTCTTTTCTAATTATCTCATCTCTACCCTAAACGAGACTGTTCAATATCATACCCTAGGTTTACTGTTATTGCTATTACTGCATTAAGACTGGTTATGCTTCTTCTGGACACATTTTTAATACCATCCCCTGGGTTTATTATCTGGGTGTATCATCTTAATGCACTAAAACTGCTGAAGACTATATATATATTTTAAGTGTAAAACTCCTTTTTTTTCTTTTCTTTTCTTTTTTTTATTTTTAGAGATATCTCTATCTTTTAACCCTTAAGCGCCGCTGCATTGGAGCTTGTTTTGCTTTGGACGTACTCTGTCTCTGGGTATGTCAGAGGACTGGGACTGTGTGAAGTGGGTTTTAGCCTCACTTGGGGAGGCAAAAAGGGAGGGTGGGGGGTTAAGGGGGGGAGAGAAAGAGAGCAGGCCTGATCTATACCTAATCTATCCTCTCAGTCTTTATAATTATAATAAGACTATAAAATGACATCAAAAACTCAGAATCAGTGTCTCCATGATGGGAAAGTTAACTTCGTAAGCTGGAATGTTAAAGGCCTGAATCACGAATTAAAGAGAAAGAAAGTACTCTCTCACCTAACAGGTCTAAATGCTAAAATAGTATTTTTACAGGAAACTCACTTAATAAGCAAGGATCAGTTCCGGCTGCAAAAAGACTGGACTGGCCAAATGTTCCATTCTAGCTTTACGAAGAAAACTAGAGGTGTGGGAATTCTCATACATAGAACTGTTCCATTTGTAGCATCAGATGTATTGGATCCTGAAGGGAGATATGTAATGGTTATGGGAGACTTATCTAACTGTAAAATGATCTTGATAAATGTTTATGCACCTAATGTTGATGATAAGGAATTTATACAAAATTTGTTGGCATCCATTCCCAATCTGAACACTCATAAAGTTATAATGGCTGGGGATTTTAATTGTGTTATGAATCCACTTTTAGATAGGACTTCCTCCACAGGGGGAATGGCATCTAACACTGCAAAAATAATTACAAAGTTTATAACTGATCACAACTTATCAGACCCCTGGAGGTTTTTAAACCCAAATTCAAGAACATATTCTTTCTACTCACCAGTACATCATTGTTACTCAAGGATCGATTACTTCTTTATAGACAATAACTTCTTGCCTTAGATTAAATCTTGCAAATACGATGCTATTGTTATTTCTGACCATGCACCTATGATCTTGGAGCTAAAATTACTAAGCCCCATGCACTCACCCCGCAGATGGCGCCTCAACCCGCTTCTATTAGCTGATGAGAATTGTACTGAATTTATATCCAAACAAATCAAATTCTTTCTAGAGACAAATACATCCCCCGAGATCTCTGCAGGGATACTCTGGGAAACTCTTAAGGCCTTCTTAAGAGGACAGATTATCTCATATCTTTCCCACAGAAATAAATCCGAGGCCAAGAAAATAGCAGAGATAAAAAGCGAAATTACTAAAATAGATGAAGAACACGCCAGACTACCAAGCGAGACTCTACATAGGAGGAGGCAGGCTCTACATTCGGAATTAAACCTCTTGACAACTAAAGAAACTGAACAACTAATTTACAAATCCAGACATCATTACTATGAACATGGGGAGAAAGCTAATAAGCTTTTAGCTCAACAAATTCACAAGCAAGAAGTGCGCAACGCAATCTCGGTAATCACTAGTACGAACGGAGATAAAATCGTCGAACACCAAAATATAATGCACACTTTCAGAGACTACTATAAATCCCTATATACTACTGAGTTTAAGGAAGACAATACACAATCTAATGCATTTCTGGATACATTACAGATACCACAAATAGACGCTTTTAGTGCGGAGGAACTTGATAAACCTCTGATGTTATCAGAATTACTAGATGCTATAAAATCACTCCAAGGCGGGAAAGCAGCAGGCCCTGATGGTTACCCTGCAGAATTTTACAAGAAATTCTCCACTCAGCTAGCCCCCCTCTTATTATACTGATCAGATAAAGGGGATTATCAGAGAAGGACTGGAACAGAAAATCTCATTATATGCAGATGACATGGTACTGTATATATCAGACCCAGAAAATTCTGTACCTGCAGTCTTAGCAGCACTCACAGAATTTCAAAAGATCTCTGGTCTCAGAATTAATCTGAATAAAAGTGTACTCTTTCCAGTGAACTCTCAAGCATATAATATTAGATTAGATACCCTACCTTTTATCATTGCAGAACAGTTTAAATACCTAGGGGTAAACATCACAAGTAAACATAAAGCTCTATATCAACAAAATTTCGCCGTTTGCATGGAAAAAATTAAACAAGACTTGCATAGATGGTCAACCCTTCATCTCACACTAGCTGGAAGAATTAACACTGTTAAGATGAATATTCTTCCTAAGCTCCTTTTTTTATTTCAAAACATCCCAATATACATTAATAAATCATTTTTTAGGCAATTAGATTCGACAATAACCTCATTTATTTGGAATTCAAAACATCCACGCATCAAAAGAGCGACCTTACAAAGACAAAAGGCAGAAGGCGGCATGGCTCTACCTAACTTCCAGTTTTATTACTGGGCAGCAAATATACAGGCGATAAGAACCTGGACACAAATAGAAGAACATACACAGGCTTGGTCCGCAATAGAATTAAATTCCTGCAGTACTTCTTTGTATTCCTTGCTCTGTGCTCCAATAAACACACGTTATCGGCAATACACTAATAACCCAATTGTGCTCCACTCACTTAGAATCTGGAACCAATGTAGAAAGCATTTTAAGACGGAGAAGCTTCTATCTGTGGCACCCCTGCAAGAGAACCACCTCTTTCAACCCTCACAAACATATGCAGTTTTTAATATTTGGAAAAAATTTGGAATTAACTTGCTTAGAGATCTTTATATAGACAACGTCTTTGCATCCTATGAGCAATTACATTCCAAATTTAACATTCCAGCTACACATTTCTTTCACTATCTTCAAATCAGAAACTTTGTTAAACAAAACCTTCCAGATTTTCCTCATCTTGCACCCTCATCCATGCTGGAAAAAATATTGCTCAATCTCAAGGATTTAGACTCCATCTCTACAATATATAAAATCATTTTACAATCCCTCCCTTTTAAAGATCCAAGAGGACACTGGGAAAAAGATCTTTCAATTAATATATCAGAAAAGGAGTGGAAAGTAGCAATGCAGAGAATTCACTCGAGCTCCATATGCGCAAAGCATACAATTATACAACTCAAAATTATATATCGAGCACATCTGTCTCGACTAAAACTCTCCAAAATGTTCCCAGGGCATGATCCAACCTGCGAACGTTGTAACCAAGTCCCAGCCTCCCTAGGTCACATGTTCTGGTCCTGCACCAAATTAACATTATTCTGGACAAACATTTTTAATTACCTTTCAGATAGCCTTGGACTTACAATCCCTCCAAACCCATTAACAGCTGTGTTTGGTGTTCTTCCAGATGGGTTTAAAGCGGAGGAAGACAAACAAATTGTGATTGCATTCACTACACTTTTGGCACGTAGACTTATTCTCATAAACTGGAAGAACCCAAACTCTCCTCTTTTAAGTCAGTGGGAAACCGATGTGTTATATTATTTGAAGTTGGAAAAAATCAAATACTCAGTTAGAGGATCCGTACAGACTTTTTTCAAAACATGGCAGGATCTAATCAGTAATATTTTAAAATAAGTTCAAAAGGCACAGAGAATTTATTAATTTAGGTATGTCTCCAAGCCTTAAATTTAACGCTGTTTGGCTTGCTCTCTCTCTCAGGGGTGGGGATCGATCTGTTCTTAATTTTTCTCTTTGTAAAAACTTGATTGCTTTGTATGGATTGTAATAAAATTAATAAAAAAAAAAAAAAAAAGATTCAACCTCAGTAAATTATCCAGGCCACAGGTCTTGGAGGTGTAGCTGCCGGCTGGGAAAGGGGTCGGCCGTTACAAGTAGACATCACTAACACCACCGTCAACAAATAAATCAATAATCCTCCTCTCCTCCCAGCAGCTCCGCCACACTCCCTCTCAACTCCGGCTCAGCTTGCTGGGCTTCCAAGAGTCTTTTATATAGTCTGTGACCCAGAAGTGTTCCTGTCCTTCTGTCCATGTGATTAACAGCACTTCTGGGTCAGATAAAGACTTGTATTTTCCTTCAGCCCTGAAGTATTTCTGTCCTTCCGTCCCCATGACTTGGGATTACTTCCGGGCTATAATAAATACAAAAGTCTCCGTGTCTCCCTGCAACATCCCCTGGCGGCACCCACGGTGTCCAGCAGGGCTGTGAAGCCAAACTCCACTTTCCATGATGCCCTGCGGGAATCTGGGGCACCTCCATGTTGCAGGGAGGACTCCATTTACCGGCCTGGATGTGTTGGCCGGGGTAAGCTGTTGGCCATCTCTCACAACATGTAATTCGTACTAATAATAATTCACCAATGATTACATTTATTTCAGTTCTTCTATGTAAAATTGCAAGATTTCCCTAGTTTTTATTTGAAATTCTTTTCACTTTTTCCATTTGACAAGGTGCATGTTTTACTTTAAATTTTACATGCACACCAATACACACACACACTCACACACACATGCACAATTATCTTCTTCTTTTTTTGGTTGTTCCCATTTAGGGGTTGCCACAGTGGATTATCTGTCTTCAACTATTCCTTTCTTTTACTTCGTTTTATCCCTCACCACAACCATACACCTCCTCTTTGGCCTTCCTCTTTTCCTCTTGCCTGGCAGTTTCATCCTCAACATCCTTTTCCCAATGTACCCTTCATTTCTCCTCTGCACATCCCCAAACCATCTCAATATAGCCTCTCTCACTTGGTTACCAAACTGTCATACCTGTGTTGTCCCCTCTAATATACTCATTCCTAATCCTATCTACCCTCATTGCTCTGAGTGAAAATCGTAGCATCTTCAACTCTGACACTTCTAGCTCTGCCTCCTGTCTTCCATCAGTTGCACCATCTCCAAACCACACAATATTGCTGGTATAACTATGTTTTATAGACCTTCCCTTTCACTCTTGCAAGTATTATTCTATCACAAATCATTCCTGCCACTCTTCTTCATCTCTCTGCCATACACTCTTTTGCTTTGGACTGTTGAACCCAAGTATTACAACCACAGCCTTCCACCTTACTCCTACTGAATTTCATTCCTCTTTTCTCCAGTGCATACCTCCACCTCCCCTGGTTTGTTTCAACCTGCTGTCTACTCTCACTACATATCACAATGTCATTCGCAAACATCTTAGTCCACGGAGACTCCTGTTTTGACCTTATCTGTCAACCTGCCCATGACAATTGCAAACAGGAAAAGGCTCATAGTCGATCCGTGATGTAATCCCACTCTCACCTTGAACCTGGCTACCATTCCTACCACACACCTCAACACAATCACACTGTCCTCATACATATCCTGCACCACTCTCACATGCTTTTCTTCTACTCCCGACTTCATCAAACATACCATAACTATTCTCTTGGCACTCTGTCATATATTTTCTCTAAGTCCACAAATACACAATGCAATTCCTTGTGGCCCTCTCTGTACTTCTCCATCCACACTTTTAAAGCAACATCACATCTGTATTACTCTTTGCTGGCATGAAACCATATTGCTACTCACAGATCGCCGCCTCTCCTCTCAGCCTAGCATCCATCACTCTTTCCCATATCTTCATAGTGTGCCTGATCAACTTTATACTGCTGTAGTTACTGCAGTTATGCACATCTATCATTTTCTTTAAAATGGGTACTAATATACTTCTCCACTCCTCAGGCATCTTCTCACTTTTAAAGATTTTGTTAAACAATCTAGTTAGAAACTCTACTGACACCTCACCTAAGCATCTCCAATGTTATATTGTCCGGCCCAAATGCTTTTCCACTTTTCATCCTACTCATAGCTTCCCTCATTTCAGCCTTGCTGATCCCTGGTATTTGTAATTTACTATCTCCACTTCATCCAACCTACACTCTCTCTCATTTTCTCCATTCATAAGCTGTTAAAAGTAGTCCTTCCATCTTTTCAACACACTCTCCTCACTTGTCAGCGACTTTCCATTTGCATCCTTTATCACCTGGACTGTGGCACATCCTTCCCCACTCTGTCTCTCTGACTGGCCTGGTCACCTCTCTCTTCTCCTTGTACTGCATCTCTTTGTACATCTGTCTGTTTTCGGCATCTCAATGGTTATCCCAATTCTTTTTCACTAACCTCTTCCTGTTTTAGATTTCCTGTACTTCCTCATTCCACTACCAAGTTTCTTTGGCTTCCTTCCTCTGTCCAGATGTCACACTAAGTACCTTCCTTGCTCTCTCCCTTACCACTTCAGCTGTGGTGTTCAAATAATCTATTGTGTCTTCACCTGCACCCAATGCCTGCCTCACTTTTTCTCTGAATTTCTTACAATAGTCTTCCTCTTTCAGTTTCCACCACCTTATCTTTGGTTCAATTCTCACTCTCCTCCTCTTTCTCACCTTGAAATTCATCCTACGTACCACAAATCGATTCTCTCTAGCGACACTCTCCCCTGCCACCACCTTACACTCCCTAATCTCTATCACGTTACATTTCCTACATAGGATTTTGTCCACCTGTGTGCACCCTCCTTTGCTCTTATATGTCACCTTGTGTTCCTCCTTCTTTTTAAAATATGTATTCACCACTGCTATTCCATCTTTTTTGCAAAGTCAACCACCATCTGCTCTTCAGCATTTCTCTCCTTAACACCATACCTGCCCATCACCTCCTCATCACCACTGTTACTTACGTCAACATGTCCACTATGATCACCACTCTTTTGTCTTTGGGCATATTCTCCACCATTTCACCTAACTCATTCCAGAAATCTTCTTTCTCCACCATATCACATCCCACTTGCACATGATCCCTTCAATTTCCAACTTTATCACTTTGTCAGACATTCTCGGCACCTCCAAAACTCTCCTAACCATACTCTTCCCTTCACAATTTCTACCACTCTGTTTCTCTTCCCATCCACTCCATGGTAGAACAGTTTGCACCCACCTCTGATGCTTCTGGTCTTGCTGTCTTTCCACTAGGTCTACTCTACACATAGTACATCTACCTTTCTCTGCTCTATCATATCTGTCAGCTCTCTCCCTTTACCAGCATTCAACGCTCTGATGCTGAACTCCACACTCTTTCCCTTCCTCCTCTCTCATTGTTGTTGACCTGCTTTCCCCCTCTTGTTCTTCTTTGCCCCAGCAGTAATATAGATTCCGCCAATACTCTGATGGACTGACCCATCGGTGGTGGTTGATTTTATCCTGGGCCTCGACTGATCTAGTATGGACATTCTGTTTTTCATCCACATGTTTGATTTGGCATAGGTTTAATGTCGGATGCCCTTCCTGACATAACCCTCCCCAATTTATCTGGGCTTCTGACAGACATTAGGACAGCACTGCCTTTTCCGACTCCGGTGTCTGGGTTACACATACACTACTATTATATATTGTAATAGGAGGGTGTCTCCATGGCAGCCTTACAAACTCATAGTACCACCTATGGGCAAAAGGTTCAAAAATAAAGTCCTTTATTAAGGAAGAATATTCAAAGGAAGGGTGTACCAAAAGTAGAGCACAATAATTAAAGATTAAAAACAAAATCTTTTTACCCTGGAAGTTGTTCATAGGAATAAGCCAATGTGATGTCCTTGTTCCTGGCAACTTCTAACTAACTAGGCACCAGCTGAATTTAAAGTATACATGATTATAGATGTTTTGGAATAAATTTAAATCTGAAAGGATGATTCATACTAAGCTATGAAAATAAACTTGTTTAAAACTTTAAAAAGCTGCTGATTCTGCTTTACAAATTACTATTCAACTGTGAAAATCTGACTTTTCCTTACATTTGCCAACATTTTCATTCTTTGTGCTTGTAAATAGTCATCTGTTTAATCTGGCAGGTAAGAAACAGAGACTGTGAAAAATAAACTTACATAAACTACAAAATTCTGATTTGGAGATGATTGTATTTTTACGACAATAAACAAAAACATTTTTTTAAATATAAAAATGTGTAAACTGTGCAACCCTCAATAGTTGTGATATTAGGATTCCTCTTTATATTCTGTCAGAAGTTTACATTTTTATGCTCATAAACACTTGCACTGGTTTAGTTCATTAAGGCAAGTCAAATAAACTGTAAAAATAAATGTATTTAAAGTTTAAAAACATTTTATAAATTTTTATGTTTCTACATTATCTGTTTTATTTGGGTGGGTGATAGAAATAGAGACTGAAAAACAAACCCATTTAAATTTTTAAAAATCTGACTGGGGGATTGTTTTAACAGGATACACCTGCAGTCAAGACATTTTCATTCCTTTTAACATTTTTTTTTCAGTAATTCCAGTTTTTATTACTTGAAAATTGTGATCTTTGGAGGACAAATTAAACAATTTTAAAAATGAAAAGTATGGTTGAATAGACATATTATTTAGTTTGAGATTTCAGGTTGCACGAATCTATGTCATCTACTTGTGCCCATTAGCTAAGCATTTTCTTAATTCTTACAGGTTCCTGTTGGATAAATTGCTGAATGATACACTTGGGATAACAACATATCAGGATAATAGTGTGATCTACAAAAGAGAGGCGTTTACAATTCAGCTTCAAGACTACGGACTATAGGATCAGCAACAATGCCAAATGAAGATAAAGATGATCTGATCATTTAACTGTGCTGTGCTGTGTTCCTTCAGTGTCTTCAGCATTTTATTTCACTACCATTTTCTTTAAAGTGTAATGGCATTCTTATATTTTAATGCTTTCAGGAATAGTATTGAATATGATCAGAATCAGAGCAACACTGCAAACTTATCACGTTTTTCTGAAAACTGGACAGTACTGAAATGCATGCATTCTGGACAGCTGAATTTGCTGCGGTTCTATTGAAGATTTTTTTCTCACTCTAACACATCCAGAACGCTTTTGAAACACGTTCCTACAATGTTCAAGAGAATCTCATTTTCACATTGAGTGTGCTATTAATTATATAATTAGCTATATATTTGCATCTACTTTCCCGCTCCTATCCAGCTACTTAATTCGCAGATCTTATGCGAGCCAGCTATATTTACAGGAAGATGCCAAAAGGCATACACCGATAACTGTCATCGACATCGATCAATGATTCAAAAAAACAAATTAATTAAATTCATTGGCACACTGATTTTAGAGTGATGTCCACAGGGGAATATTTTTGGTTCCTAAAAGAATCATATACTTGATGGATCCAGAAAGAACCTTTATTTATTTAGATCTGTAGCACGTTCTATGCATAACCATGAATAGATAACAACAGATTTGTTAAATATCACTCCCGATTTTAAAAGGGCCCTTGCTACATACATAAAATAATAACACATGCTAAGTTCAGGTTTTCTTGATCTGTTTGTATCTTTAGGTAGACAACATCAAATATTTCTGTTTTGTCCACATATTATGAGCCTTTTCAGAGTTAAACAGTTCTTCAACAAGCATCTATGAGAACCCCCACAGTATTATTGCCATTTAACAAAGTTATTTTTAATAGTGTGGGACTAACTATGCTGACAGATTTGTTTGTTCAACTGTACAACTGTCATCTGCCAATCCAGACGTAGTTACACTAGTCAAATTTAATGGAAAACCTGAAGATCTCACAAAGTTCGGACTTTTTCACCTCTCCAGAGCTAATTCCTATGGGACCTTGAACTTAATGTGATGAAGTTGATGGTGAAACGAAGCTTAAGTTTTCCCATTGTGCGAATTCTAAGGTTACTTAACGGTAACTCCGTTTAAAAAATGCGGCTTGATTGACAATATATGTCCACCACAAAAAAAGAGTGCTTAAGTGGCGGAGTTTGCCAGAGAACATTGTATTTCTCAAATCAGCACTTCACGTTTTCGATCCAATTTGTAAAGATTACCTTTTAATATTTGGCAACATGGTCACACGTGTAAAAGTAAAACAGACAGAAAGAATGTTTGAGAATGTATTGTCAACGTGTATAAACGGATACGCAGGGAGATGCATTCAGACTTCACACTGAGAGTAGATAAACGTTTACCAAGCGACGTTGCTTGGAGACCGCTGTCAACACACGTGACGCGTAGTGTCAGGATTCTGCGCTTTAACTCATCACTACAAAGGAGGGACGCACTGAGCACAATTTGATCAGTTAATGCAGTGTTAGAAATTTTATTTAACATGGGAACCGGTGCTAGCAGCCGAGTGCAAGAGATTCGTCTACAACAGGAAGTCCGTCCACAAGTACCAGATGATTCACCTCTGAGGAGGGCCAGGTGGGTTTTGCTGTCTGGGTGATTTGTAGTTGGTACACGTTGGGTGCTTTGGGGGTAAAGCCTAAAAGTTTATTCATTATAAATACCAAACATAACAGCATTTCTGTGTAGGAGTTTTTAGTTATGCGCTTGATAATTGATTTTTTTAAATATTGTTTTCTAAATGCTAAATATATAATAATTTAATGTTTTTCTTTGTATCCATATATTTGTGTCGCGCTTCACATTATAGGCGACAGAATGCAAAACTGTCAACCTGTAAACAACAACGCTTTTCAATAAATCGATAAATATTGCAATACTGTGTACACCGTTTGGCTTTATGCGTTCTTTATTTGCACTTCTGGGATACGAAGAATCAAGCGCCAAGTGTCAAACTAATATTGAACAACAATGTCAACTTTACCTAAGTACAAACTGTATATCATCTTAAAGGCAAAACGTTTAGGAATTTGAAAACTAGTGGGACGCAAATACATTTTGAAAGTCCACACTACCAAAATGATTACATGTTGCCAAAAGAAAGAAAGAAAGACTTTCTTATATCGATTTCAGCCCAACATCACACGATGAAACAAAATTAGCGAACATATGGATGCTTAGAAACAAAGCCGCACTGCGGAGGAGAGAAACCTTCGGGAATTGCAAAGTAATAAAGCTTGCTCAATGCGTTATAAATCATACAGTACTTGTAAACGACAGATTGTGTGTATAAATAAAGAAAAGACTGCATGCAAAACAAATACTGGGGACACTATATAATGAAAAAAACTCCAGACAATATTGTGCCTAAAGCATCTTATAGAAATAATATGTCATATAAATCGATTTTTTTGGGGAAAAATACAAGGAATTGTTTACTGAAATCCTGCAGGAAGAGCTGATTTTATTTGGTGAATGGATTTAACCACAATTACAAATATCATTATAAATCTGACCACACAGTGCTGCAAAGACTTTTTTTAAACATAATTCCTTTATTCACTAAATTATAAGATCTTATTAAAAATGGAAAAAGGTCTTGTGTGACAGGGTTTGACTTGATTTTAGCCTTCACGTGTATTTACAAAAGTTCAAATTTTAGTAAAGGTGTATGCAGTTTTTATATCTACAGTGCTTCTAAAAATCATTTAATTTACAGTAAGAGTGTACATAATTAACATTATGATACTCTAGATCAGTCATTCTCAAACTATGTTGGACTGATGAGCTCTTTGTTGTAGTCAAATAGTGGATCACCTATGGTCAACAGCCACTCATTACCATACATTCCATGTTACAATTATCACATTGGTTTTTCTTCACATACACATGTGAACAATACTGTAATGACCTGAGGTGAAAAGAAGAAGAGTTGGCACAAAGACTTAACACTGTGTTTGCTGGCAGTTTTTTTTGATAGAATCTCCTTTCAGTTAAGCGCTTATACTGCTCCACAGTTATGCCTGCCTTTGGAAGATGCCCAAAGGAAGACAACAAAATCCAGAACAAAAAGATCTTTGTCAAACTTGTACTGCTTTTCAGTCTCTTCAGAGTTGTAAGATAATTCTCATACTGATGCTCAATGAGCTATCCTGCTAATTTCTTTTTGTTGGTTTTACCCATTGGGCTCCTCCTCTCACCTGATTATTTCTGTCACTGTCCTTTTTTTAATCTCTTGCCTAACAGGTTCACAGTCTTCCAACCCTGGAAGTAGATTCTGTATTACAAGACTAATATTGAAACCTTGCTGGGTTTACTTTTGAGAGTTGCCAGATTTTAACCAATGGTAAACCCTTAAAGGTGGAATTTAGGATCTGCTGTTTGCCAGTAGTTGGCTCTTGAGGTGGACGTCACAGGAAAATTTTTTAAAAAAGTGTCCAGTGAAGGAGTTAGGTTGGAATAGGAAAGAGAAAGAGAGAGAGAGTTAGAGGGAGACTGTAAGTTTGAAAAAATGTTGAAAGAGAAAAAGAGAAGGAGTAAGCCATACAGGATCAGAACAGGAACAAGTGGTGTAGAAGTAAAAGACATTATTGTCTGCAAGAAAGTCAGGCAGGGCACTCTGTTGTAAGAGTCTTAGAGACCAATGTTCCATGGACCACATGTTGAGAACTACTGCTCTAGATGATGAGACTATGTCTGAAAAAAATATACAGTACATAAAATTTCAACAAATCCAGTTTTTTTATTAAATATATTGTCTCTTCAAAATTGTATAAAGTTAGGGTGGATAAGAGTTTGTCAAATGAGTTACAATTTTTCATTATATAAATATCACAGGGTGGCATGGTGGTGCAGTTTTAGTGCTGCTTCCTCGCAGTAAGGAGACCTAGGTTTGCTTCCTGGGTCCTCCCTGCATGGAGTTTGCATTTTCTCCCCGTGTCTGCGTGGGTTTCCTCTGGGTGCTCTGGTTTCCTCCCACAGTCTAAAGACATACAGGTTAGGTGTATTTGCAATCCTAAATCGTGTGCTTGGTGTGTGGGTGTGTGTGTGTGTGTGTGCCCTGCGGTGGGCTGGCGCCCTGCCCGGGGTCTGTTCCTGCCTTGCGCCCTGTGCTTGCTGGGATTGGCTCCCGTGACCCTGTGTTAGGATATAGCAGGTTGGATGATGGATGGATGGATAAATATCACAGTGTAGTCTTATTTGGTAATGTATTGGTTGACATCACATTTGGAAGTTACCAATAAAAGCGCAGACAGAGCTAAACAGGTCAAGTGCCAGAGATTTCGGGGGTTTTACAGAGGGAAAAACAAATGTACCCAAAGTCAAAATGACTAACGGTCAAAAGACTGTTCATCAAGTTCAAGGGAGATCAGTACATGCAAAGTTGCAAACAATGTCAAAGTCATCTCCAGAGCTGTATTTCAAGAGAAGTACCATTTTTCCATGCTATTCCTTTATTTCCAACAAAGTTCAGACAAGTTTTAAATACTGTGGCTATATTTTAAAATTCAGCCTCTATGATAATTGCATGTCATATAATACATGCACCATACATTTAGCAACATATGGCATCACAACGACTAAATTATCCAAAATAACAGTTTTGAAGAAGAGCAAATGCACATAATGGTGATGATGCCATCAAAGAAATAGTAAACATTTAAAAAATTAAAACAGAGCAATATTTGCAAAATCTGGACAACCTGCATATAATATATCCTCATTGTGTAAAGGCAGTTACAGTATTCCTAAAATCATCATCCAAGCTATCTAAGCGGGGATAACCGTCTCTGAAACAACATCTAAATCTTTAGATGAAAAATAAAGTGACACAAACAACTGTATGATTGAATAACTGTATAACTGTGAACTTTCTTTGTTTAATTAGGTTATTTTCATCATTAAATGTTTATGACATAATATCTGTAAGACATAATCAGTTTACACACTTTGGACTTTCTATTGAAAAGTAAAGTAGAGACCTCCACTAAACAGCCATCATCAAAACTTTTTTTTTCTTATTTTTTTAAAAATGAGGTTTTGGTACTCATTTTGGGTCAAGCAGGTAGTGTAGTTAGTAACCATATTTTAAAAACTATGTAAATACAAGGGGCACTTACATAACAAAAAATACTTTGAATGGTCTTATTATGTGAAGTTGTATGTTGCATGTAAGTGCATGTTGTAGAGCTGAAGTGTTCAGTCATTTCTAAACTTACCAGTAGTAGCTGAAAGTAAGAAAAATGGGTGTGTCTAATTTTACAACCAAAAGAATCAATACTTATTTTTCTGTTGGTACCATTCTTAATATATATATATATATATATATATATATATATATATATATATATACACAGTACACAGTACTTCTGTACTATGCAACTGAACAATATAAATAAGAAATTTAAATAGCAGCAGGCATTACTCATACCTTCTTCATAGGACAGCTTGAAAGGATATGTTTTTAACAGGAAGAATTATAGATAAATATCTCAAATATTTTTTGTGTGTCCTGGGTCATTGTGTTGCAGAGTATTCATCTGAGTTTCTTCTGGGCCCTGAAATGGCTCCCTGACATGGTCACTTAAACCTTGAAAAATTCAAAAATTGTCAATAAGGCCTTGACTTCTGAATTAGTTTCAAATGTGTTCAAGCTGTATCTGTCAAGGACTTTAGAAATAACTAACTTTTACTTCTGTCCTTTTTCTCTTTTTTTAAAGTGATATAAATGGATTTGGAATAAAACAGCTGTCTTTTCCTTTATATGTCACAAGCACCTAATTCATCTACTGTATGTTCTGAACCTGAATAATCTACCGTTAGTATAACTGGAGTAACAATCTGTCACTGACAGACCTAGGGACATTGCAAAAAGCACACTTGCTCAAATTAAATTAAAAATAAAAGTGTTCAGGTTTTGGACTTTTCTTGTTACTGACTTTAACTTTTACTTTGTTCTGTTTAGTTTGCCTGATAGTTTTTATTCCTTCCTGTTTAACATGTCTGTCTTCTAGTGTTGCAATTCCAAACATTTGCCAATTGATTTAGTCATATATATAAAAAAATAATTTATTTTTAAAAAATGTATTTCCTGTTTATTTTAGACAGCTTACATCTTTCAAAGTTATTGAGGCAGTAAAATACACAATTTAAGAGTAGTCTTCTGGCTTTCAGTTATACCTTCCATAATGCCTGCCACTGATACATCAGGAAAGCCACAAAATAAATGCAAATATGTAGAGTGAAAGTCCTTCAAATATACAGGCACTCAATTTCAAAGCTATAATTACCATAGTCTCACATATGTATAATTAAACAAATGCAGTAAATAGAAGGATATGTTTATGGTATAGATGGATGACAGTGCCACTACAAAGACTCATATTAAGTAAATGGAAAGCAGTTTAATAGTTGACACCAGTATAAATTATACCACTAATTAATTACTTAAATAATTTAGTATTACAACTTGCCTGATGAAGGGGCCTGAGCTACCAAGAAAGCTTATAAAAAGTGTAATTTTGCTTGACTTCACATTGCATCCTTAATGGCTAACACAGTACAACACCCTACTATCACTAATTTAAAAAAAATAGTATCCATTCAATTTTACATTTATTTAGATAACAGTTACACCTGGTGGTTGTGAAAGTAAAGACAAAATATATTACATTTTATACAGATTTATATATGTTCATAGTGTCATTTTTTCCCCATGTACAAAGTGCAATGAAATTCTTACATGTGCTCATCAACATGCAATATGTTGTCACTCTTGGGTGCCACCTTACCCTCAGAATATGACTTTCTTATTTGATAAATTATGTTATCCGTTAGGTATATAACTTTTTTTTTAATGGCAATTCAACTATTTATGGATACATTTATGGGCTTCTTTTACTGCTTTTAAAACTCACCATTGTGTAACACTGAGAAATAGCTTTATTATAGTATAGGTACAGTATGTCTCCTACATATTGGCTCTAAAAATTATTACTGTTCATTTAAAAGACTCGATATTTTAATTTTCTTTTGAATTAATTATGACTAATTCAATTTATGTTTTTTTTCTTTGTATATTCAGTATTGCCTCTGATAGCTACATATTGGAAACACCAAGAAGAATAAAAGATATGGTAAGATTACTTGTACATTAACCATGGGCAAAAGCATCGCTTCTTGACATTAATAGTGATATTGTGATCTGTGTGTGAGTGTGTGTGTTTTTTATTTATTTTTGAAATAATGTATACAATATTTATTGTAACTTTTACATAAAAAAATATATTACTGAATGCAAATATTATAAATATAAAATCTGATTTAAAAGTCTGCATATCATTTATCAAAATAAAATTTGTAATACTAATGTAGATAATTGACTTGGGGGAAAAAAAGTAAGTTTTTTTTGTAAGATAAGTATTTATTTTGTTCATGTTTAATATGTTAAAATGATATTTAAAATAAACAGATATGGTAATATGTGTGGGCACCCTCATAATGTATCTTTATTATAAATCAAGCACTTAGTGAGGGTTACACAAAAGAGGAGCACAAAGTACAAATAAAGAGAGCTAAAACAAAACTGTTGAGCCACTGTCCAGACAGCTGAGAATTTCATTCACCTGTCTATGTCTCATGTGAAGCAAAATCACCCCTTTCTTTAACATCAAATCTCTTCCCATTTAGCAACCATGGACAGTTGTTATTACTAGCGCTTTCCACTGTAACTAACCACCCAAATGTAGACTAACTACATTCCTTGTAATTCAAAATTGCATTAAATCCTCCCCTGGAATTACTTTCATTTATTTCTTGAAACCATTGTTGGTTTGACTACTTTTGCCATATATACTGTACCACAGTCCAGAAGTACCACTAGCAGCTCCAGGAATCCATGCACCTCTGAGCCTCCAGTGGCCCTAAAATACACAGGTTTCCCAGTAAGCATGTCAACCTTCATTTCCCTTATAGTGGCATACATTTGCTACTTGATGGTGAGTGCCAGCGTCCTGTCCTGTTTCATCCTTGAATGAGCAAGCTTGTGAACATGTGCTGGCATCTGCCAGCAAGGATATCTTGCGGTCACTTGCCAGGTCACCATGATCTCACTTGTCGCTCTCTCTTTCTCCCTCTGTCTATAGAGGGTCAGACATTCTTTACAACAACTGATTTGCCAGACCTCTAGCAGCTCGAGAAAACAGTACATTATTTTCCCCAGAATGTAACTCTCTCTCTCTCTCTCTCTCTCTCACTGTCTCTTACTCTTTCTGTCTTTTGTTTTGGTGAATCTAATAGACGTACTATACATTTCCATAAATATTCAATTTAGACTTATTTTCTTGCTATATTACTTGAGCATCAGATGAACATATTTGTCACAGATGACAGTATTTTGTAAATGTTTCCATTTTCAGTCCTCACATATGCCTTTGGTAGCTATATTTTGCTTCATGGTATGGTTTGTTCATCTTGGCTAGATTATTGGAGCAGTTACAGTATAGTTGGGTTATAAGCCAAATATTTTTTGATATCTTAAACATGGATTTAGTGAATTTGGGGTCAGCTAAGGCAAATAAGGGTGCTCATTTATGAAAATAATGAATTCATAACCATACATTTATGTGAGGGAGCTTTGCATCAGGAAACTGTGGTTACGTATGTACTGCTTACAAGTTTCCGCACCCTCTGGGTAGCTAACTGTACTTTAATTATTCTTTAAATAAAAATGAAATATTACTAGATATATTACAAAGAAATCTGATATACTTCCGTATTTTCATCCATCCATTATCCAACCCACTATATCCCCTAACTACAGGGTCACGGGGGTCTGCTGGAGCCAATCCCTGCCAACACAGAGCACAAGGCAGGAAACAAACCCCAGGCAGGGCACCAGCCCACCATAGGGCACACACACACCAAGCACACACTAGGGACAATTTAGAATCGCCAATGCACCTAACCTGCATGTCTTTGGACTGTGGGAGGAAACCGGAGTACTCGGAGGAAACCCACACAGACACGGGGAGAACATGCAAACTTCACGCAGGGAGGCCCCGGGAAGCGAACCCAAGTCTCCTTACAGCGAGGCAGCAGCACTACCCACTGCGCCAGCATGCCGCCCCCGTATTTTCATGATGCCTGTAATTTTTAGTCCCAGCTTTATGACAGCAGTACTGAGCAGTATCAGTTGAATCTTGATTAAGCATTTTCTATCTAAAAGCTGATACACTCTATTTTGTTTTAGAAGTGAAAACTGTGAAAATTTTGTCTTTTACAGTAACTGCCAGAGCATGGAAGGTACTGGTAGTTTAATTAAAGTGGATGCTTGAGTATACAACCCACACTTGTTTGTATGTGTTGCTTTGATTTTTAAATATAATAATAATAATAATTTATTGTTCAAAATGGTAATTTTTGAAGTGACAGAATAGAAAATGTGCTAAATCCAAACTGATTTACTCTTATAATAGCAGTACACAGAAGGTTGATATTACGTTGAAAACATGTAAAATTTAAAAAAAATGTTAAATTTCAATGATTTTAAAAAACAGAAACACTTTTTACCAGATCAGCTCATTTTGTGGTCCTTTTTCCAACACATACTTTTTGTAATATATTTTACAAGATCTTACTTCTACATATATATCTGTTTGATGAATAGGTTACTCAGAAAAGAGAGATTATGCTTTAACTAAAATTAGAATTTACATTTGATGCACCTTTACAACAGTCAAATGTTTTCTGAATCTGCACATTACATTTCGGTGTCATATAGAGTTTTTCCATTATTCTTAGGAAAAACTTTTTGAGATGCATATTAGCAAGTGTTGAAAGATAATAAAAATAGTTATTCCAGAAAATGTACATTTTAGGTTAAGTGGCCTGCTATGAGTGAACGTGGCAGTATAGGAGCCCTACACTGGACAGACACACCATCCAAGTTCATTCCTGCTTTCTACTCAGCAGTGTCTGGGTAGGCTGGGGTTCACTGCTATTCTTTAGTAGAAAAACCCAGTTCTGAAAAGGAATAGATTAACATAACCAAAGGACTAGATTAGCAGACAGTTTAGTGAATGTTTAGAAACTTCAGCTATGTTTTCAGTTACGAGATGAGCTGCTAAAATGCCAGATTGCTTTATTAATTTTTTCTATTTTTTTTAAACATTCAAAAGAATATTCTGATTTGCAGGTGAATCAAGCAGAGCACAAACAGAGGGCTTATATTAATGAAATAGAAGATCTAAAACGCAAATTGAGAGAATCAGAAGACTGCAGAAAACTGCTGGAGCAGCAGGTAAAGGCTTGTCTTTTCAGACATTCATATTCTTGTTTTTTATAATTATATGTTTATTTTTCATATTAGTGTTCTTCAATAAATATGAGTAAACAGATACTTTGATATTTACTCCTAAAAGGCTGACCTAGAAAGAAATTACATCTGATTCACTAATTATTTGTAATTTCCATGTGCTATGTAGTAAACAAGAAGCTTCACAGTGTCCTTTACTACTTGCATAAAACATTAACCTGCCAAATGGCGTGAGAGGAAATTGTTAATATGCATTAAGTAATAATGCAAACTACAAAAAACAGGAAGAGAAAATGTTTAGATTTAAGCACAGTTTTTAAATATCATGGTTTGTTTTTCACACTTCAACATGAAATTAAAACAATAACATACTGAAAAGCAGACATAACTACAATGTTGAACAACTGAATTTTCATCCCTTCATCAATCTGTTTTTGATTCTACTTAATTCAGACGAATACCACACAGGAACCAACCACAAAAGGTAAATTCATGCAAACATTCACCCTCCGTTTCACTAAATCAATTTAGATCTGACAATCAAGTTGTTGTGTTATGTTGGATTGTGCATAAAAACTGGCACAAATGAAGAAAAAATACCCAAATTAGAAAATAAAATGTCCTCTAAGCATTGGGAGAGAGGATTTAATATGTTACAAAGAAGAAATGCAATAAATATAGCATTCATTGTTTGGGACAACAATAGTGAAAGATTCCATCCTCTTAAAGATTTTACAAAGGGTTTAAAAAACTGGGGTGCATATTTCAGGAATGAATGCCGGAGAGGAGTCAGATATTGGTATCAAAATAGGCATTTTATTTCTATGTGGAAAATTTGGGATATAGCTGTATGTACTCTGCTTCACCCACAGTAGCTTCAAAATGTTTCACTTAATGGTTTATTTATTAACTCATTTATTTTTGCTGCAAACATTGCTTTGTGTGTATTCTGATTTTGTAGGTCATTACCAATAACACCCTCATCATATTTTGAGGATACACTGACAAAACATAAAAAACCTTGGATTTGGAGATCCCAAATCTTTATCTGTTATTGGAGGAAGACTACAGTAGTCTTCAAGGTTCCCTGTGGCTCATCTCCTCTGAAGGGTAATAGTAGATATAAATATGTTTGGAAAGAGTGCCTCCATTGGGTAGATAAAGGTAGATAAAGGTAGATAAATTCTGCATTTACTAATGCAGAATTAACAGAGGCACAGGCGAGGCTGATCAAGACCCTTGGAGAACCCAAGCCAGCATTTTCATGCAATAGCTCTTAACTCCCTGGCACCCTAGAAGAGGAAGAGAAAGTTACCTTAATTGTCAGCTCTCAATTTTCAATTGCATCTCCTTAACAAACTCCTGAATTAATATCTCCAATCTGGTGGGAACTGACATGGAAAGAATTTACTTGCATGCAAGAGTTGCCCCTTATCACCTCAAATTTGACCATGGATCCTCTCTTTGATGTATCTCAGCTAAACATCCTTATACTAGATTTATTTATTGCATACAGTAAAACAGAGTTGAGAAAAGTGAATAGGCTAAAGAGATTTATTTGACAGAAAGACTGTTCTCCCTTAACCCATCTCTATTTGACAAGCACAGTTTACAAAACAGATTAACATAAAAGGGTCTTCCTCCCCAATTCTAATAACTGGTTACATCTGAAGATTTTGGAGTGATTTGTTGTCTTTACTCTTCAAAGAGAAATAACAGAGAAATAATACATTTTTTTCATCCCAGTAATCCCAATATCATTACTTATCTCTGGTGTTCCTATGACTTTTGTGTCTGGCTACCTGACTTAGTGTAGTTTAAAATAGGGAGATAGGTTTTCAATGCACACATCTTCAGAGTTTGAGGAAAGTGATACAAAGCCTTAGAACTAGCAGACTGGGGTGGTGGTACCCATTTTTAATAGAAGAGAATATTGTATAGCTAGAAAGTGGCAAGTATTTAGGTCATCCATCACTGAAGCAGCAGAGGTGTAATGTGGACTATTGTGTAAGGAAAGAAGTAGAAATGAATAATAATATGATGATGATTGCCAGGCAGAGATGAAAGGGAAAAACCAAGTGTGGATCACAAAGCTATGAAGAACTACCAGAACTACATAAAGAGAGTACACAGCAAAGAGGAATCAGACAATATAAACTGTCCTTATAAAAAAAGAGAGATTGTAAAAAGAATGTACAAGAGACGAAACAACAGTTTGAAGAAGGAGCTAGTGATTTATACATAGGAGCAAGAAAAGCAAAAAATTGAAACTAACTGAAGATCAATATGTAAAAGAAAGAGACTAGGGAGGCTTTTCACTTACAGTGATTAGATAATGGAGAGTTGTGTAAGGTATTTTCATGGACTCTTTAAAAGCAAGATTATGAACATTGAAGAAGATGAATTAGAAGAGACTCCTGCCAAGGCAGAAATGGAGGAGGAGTAATGCACAATATTATCAAGCATAAGACAGTTGAGTAAATATTATTGTGGGAATTTTAGTATTGTGTATAATATAAGGTATTTACAATGTTTTTTGCCAGAATATTGAAGGTTCACTCAAAACTACTGCTAGGAGACTGCCATTGTTCCTTTCATTGAAGAAGGTATTTCATAGACTTGATATTCCCTGAAAGGAATACCATGGAAAAGTACTATGAGTAAAACACTGATAATCATCAGCTACTGTATGTATCAAATACTAGCAGGACTATAACAGGACTTTTATAAAAATGCTGATTGCAATGGTGGAAGCTGAATAAGCTGAATATAAAGAATCTGCCTGATTCACAGAGATCTTACAATTTGCTTCCAAATTAAGACTAGCTTATGACTAAAAGACTTACTCTTAATAACCTTTTTGTACCTATTCCTTGAAAAGGTGGTCCACAATGCCAGGGGCACATAGAAGTATGTATTTACAACAATGGCTAGCCTACATCAAGGATGTAGATTTGATATGCAAATTTCAGAGACAGAAGAGGTGTGCGTAAAATTGGATGTAGTTTCAGAACGGATGGGACTTAAAATTCATGAAATTACAACCAAATACATGGTGATTATTTGAAGTAATGCAGAATGAGGACAAGGTCAGGACTTATAGCTCAGCAGGTACAAATTTGGAAGGTGAATAGTTTTAAATGCCTTAGAACCACAGTAACTTATACAAATTAAAATCACTGCAGGTAATTGATTCTAGTTTGGCCTAAAAAGCCGACATTCATGAGAACTATCCAAGAAATTTAAAATATAATTCATAAGACTCTCATTAAACCAGTAGTAATGTACATGTTGGAGACTTGAACCTAACAAAGCTGCTGAAAAGATATTGATGGCCTCTAAGAAAAAGATATTTAGCAATATTTTTTATGCTGCTGAGAGTGGAAGAGATGTAGAGTGAGGACCAACAGAGTAAGTGATATCATGATGGATATAAAGAAAGTAAGAATCAGATGGCTAGAGCACTTAGAATGCAGGCAGGTTAACAGGGCAGTAAAGAAATGTTATTGGTAACTCCCTAGTAGGAAGAGACAACAAAATACATCCAAGGAAAAGATGAGTTGATGATATGCAAAACTATCTGAGGAAAATGGGAGTCAGTAATTACAAGGATAGATAGTGTGAAGGACAGCCGCAGCCACTACATGGCCGGGCACCAGCAGGGCGGAAGGACCAGGGGAAAGGGCATTGATGAGGCAATACCTCCCTTGTGACACTAGAGGGCAGCCCTCCTGGGCACCTGTGGCACCACGGATTCCTGCAGGGCACGTCGGGAATTGGAGTTTGGTAAAGCCCTGTTGGGTTCTGTGGGGGCCGCTGGGGGGGCTGCAGAGCCCTGTAGAGGACCTCCAGCGCACCTGGGAGTGATTCCAGGTAATAGTGATGAGCCACCTGGAACACTCCCGGGACCTGAATAAGAGGAGCAGCCTCACTCCATTGAGGGGCCAGAGTTGGGAGAAAGGAGACAAAGCCTGAGGAGGAGTGGAGGCGGATGGACTGGCAGCAAGGAAAGGAATGAACTGTATATTGTGGTGTTGGTAATGTGCATAAACTGTAAATAAACATGGGTGGTGAGCGAACCTGTGTCCTGCCTGTCTGTGTCCGGAGGTTAGGGTAGCAGTACGCCCCCTAGTGGCTTACAATAGATAGATTGATAGATAGATAATGATGATTCAAGTCCTTCAACCCTTCCTTTTTTTCTTTTAGCTCATACCCCGCAGACCTGCAAATAGTCTGGTCTATGTAGTAGTATGCTTGGGTAGCAGCATCCTTGTTACAACTCATTGCACACAACTTAATAAATAGATAAGCAAGGTTTATTAGGGAGTCAGTCCAGACTTTCCAGAGTATGTAGGACAAGCATGATGATTAGCCTTTTTGCTGGACTCTCTCCAGGACTGTTATATGTTAACACAAAAAAATATGAATGTTGGTTACTTCAAGGCAGTGATGTAAGTTAGAGGTGCAAATACAGTAAACAACTAATTTAAGAGACCCACCTCCTACAACAGAGAAAGGTAAGGTAAATAAAATAGGAGCCTTACCTAATTATTTATAATAAATTACTGGCATTGCCAAAGTTATTTAGCAATCTTTTCCAATTCCTCCAATGCAAACAAACAAGATGGTGTTTATATGATTCTATATATATACAGTGGACAATAAATGTGAATTCAGAAGAGACGTCAGGACGAGTGATAAAACTGATGAAGCAACAAATGATCTCTTCTATCACATTGTGTTTATTCTGCATTGCAGGATTCTATTGTTTGTCAGACTGCTAGAAGCACATTTATTGCAGTGACGATGAGCAGAATACATTAAGGATCATTTGAAGTCTTTTTGAACAATTTCTGCATATACAATAGTTGTTTTACAAATCAATCAGTGACTCAGTGTACACTACTGCTTAAATCTGGCATTAAACTTTATCTTGAGTTAACACACAAATTAGACTAAATGATTGAATACCCTAGAAAACAAATATATAAATGTTTGTAAAATATAGCAATTAATCTAAGGCATTCAGGTTCATTTGTTAAAGTCAATCTTGGTTGAAAAATATTAACAGTAGTCAGCCACAAATGTTTTGTATAAATTTGAGAAAGTATTTGTTTAAACCAGTGTTTCTCATCCTTTAAGTATTTGCGACCCGAGTTTTCATAACAGTTTTAATCGCGCCCCCCCTAACATTTTTTTGAAATGTAAATGCATATTTTATTATACCTACTTAACTTTTATCGACATTTATCTAACTCTATATTTATTATTCTAGTATTAGAATGTAGTTTAAGTTAATTTGTTTTGGTTTCAACAGATGTTTTTTTCATATTTTTGATTCTTGTTTTCTTCTTCTTACATCTTCACGCCCCCCTTTTTGTTACTTTGCGCCCCCCTAGGGGGGCCCGCCCCACAGGTTGAGAACCACTGGTTTAAACCAAGAAATACACATAAGTGAAATGAGTTTCCTAGTGCTACATACCTGGGTACCTTCAAATATCAATTTGAAATCATAGGCATATTAAGCAAGTCACAATCAATGACCTACGTAAGGCTGAATGAATTTGTGAAAACATTTCTTATAATCTTAATTAAAAAATTAAAGCAAAAAACACCTCAGTATAGAAAGACTTCTATGACTACAGTACATTTAAATATCCAGTAATCTTCATGATATGTTTCATTCATTCATTCATTTATTCATTCACTTTTAACTGTACAAAAACCAATTAAATATGTAATATTTTCTTTTATATTTTTTTCTTGTGTAGTTAGCAGAAGCTGAAATCGCAGCTATGGACATTTCAGATCAGAAAACATTGTTGGAGGACCAAATTAATATTTTCAAAATGAAAAATCCACCAGTTATTTCTTTTGAAGAGACCATTAATGCCAAAGATTTGGTATGTACTAACTTGGTTTTGATGGTTTTTTGTTTCATTGGAAATTTAATTGAATATTTTTTCTGACAGTCTGAAACTCTGTTTTGTTAATTTTCATTACATGCTAACTTCTCTTGGTGACTAAACATACTATGGTCTTTAGAACCTTAATATAATGAGTTTATTATTGTTCACATAACTTTGTATTTATGGAGTCACGACTACCAATCTTTTGTTAACTCTGAGGACCTGTGTGACCGCCATGGTGTTCTTAAAATTACAGATGTTGTGATTTTTACTTATTTTTCTTCCTTGTCTCTGAATTATTGCCGAAGCAGACATGTACTACAAGGAAAACAAAAACAGTTGCTTGAAACTGTCTGCTGGTTAATCTAAGGATGACATGACTTCATTTGTACCAGAACATTTTAGATTAGAAAATGAGATCATATACAGTGGTGTGAAAAACTATTTGCCCCCTTCCTGATTTCTGATTCTTTTGCATGTTTGTCACACAAAATGTTTCTGATCATCAAACACATGTAACCATTAGTCAAATATAACACAAGTAAACATAAAATGCAGTTTTTAAATGACGGTTTTTATTATTTAGGGAGAAAAAAAATCCAAACCTGGCCCTGTGTGAAAAAGTAATTGCCCCCTTGTTAAAAAATAACCTAACTGTGGTGTATCACACCTGAGTTCAATTTCCGTAGCCACCCCCAGGCCTGATTACTGCCACACCTGTTTCAATCAAGAAATCACTTAAATAGGAGCTGCCTGACACAGAGAAGTAGACCAAAAGCACCTCAAAAGCTAGACATCATGCCAAGATCCAAAGAAATTCAGGAACAAATGAGAACAGAAGTAATTGAGATCTATCAGTCTGGTAAAGGTTATAAAGCCATTTCTAAAGCTTTGGGACTCCAGTGAACCACAGTGAGAGCCATTATCCACAAATGGCAAAAACATGGAACAGTGGTGAACCTTCCCAGGAGTGGCCGGCCGACCAAAATTACCCCAAGAGCGCAGAGACGACTCATCCGAGAGGTCACAAAAGACCCCAGGACAACGTCTAAAGAACTGCAGGCCTCACTTGCCTCAATTAAGGTCAGTGTTTACGACTCCACCATAAGAAAGAGACTGGGCAAAAACGGCCTGCATGGCAGATTTCCAAGACGCAAACCACTGTTAAGCAAAAAGAACATTAGGGCTCGTCTCAATTTTGCTAAGAAACATCTCAATGATTGCCAAGACTTTTGGGAAAATACCTTGTGGACTGATGAGACAAAAGTTGAACTTTTTGGAAGGCAAATGTCCCGTTACATCTGGCGTAAAAGGAACACAGCATTTCAGAAAAAGAACATCATACCAACAGTAAAATATGGTAGTGGTAGTGTGATGGTCTGGGGTTGTTTTGCTGCTTCAGGACCTGGAAGGCTTGCTGTGATAGATGGAACCATGAATTCTACTGTCTACCAAAAATTCCTGAAGGAGAATGTCCGGCCATCTGTTTGTCAACTCAAGCTGAAGCGATCTTGGGTGCTGCAACAGGACAATGACCCAAAACACACCAGCAAATCCACCTCTGAATGGCTGAAGAAAAACAAAATGAAGACTTTGGAGTGGCCTAGTCAAAGTCCTGATCTGAATCCAATTGAGATGCTATGGCATGACCTTAAAAAGGCGATTCATGCTAGAAAACCCTCAAATAAAGCTGAATTACAACAATTCTGCAAAGATGAGTGGGCCAAAATTCCTCCAGAGCGCTGTAAAAGACTCATTGCAAGTTATCGCAAACGCTTGATTGCAGTTATTGCTGCTAAGGGTGGCCCAACCAGTTATTAGGTTCAGGGGGCAATTACTTTTTCACACAGGGCCATGTAGGTTTGGATTTTTTTTTCTCCCTAAATAATAAAAACCATCATTTAAAAACTGCATTTTGTGTTTACTTGTGTTATATTTGACTAACGGTTAAATGTGTTTGATGATGAGAAACATTTTGTGTGACAAACATGCCAAAGAATCAGAAATCAGGAAGGGGGCAAATAGTTTTTCACACCACTGTATAACATTTAAGCTTGTGCTTTGTTCTGTGATGACAGTTTACTTATGAGTCTTATTTTTTATACCTAGGACTTTTAACAAATTTAACTAGTTTGGGACTTTACATAACGCTTAATTTAGAGGTGTGTTTCTGGAGTACAGTGGAACCTCGGTTCACGAACGTCCCAGTTCACGTACAACTTGGTTCACGACCAAAAAGCTCGCCAAACTTTTACCTCGGTTCACAACCACACACTCGGTATACAAACAAGCCAGTTTCCCTTGCCTGTCTGAGCTGAGCTGAGAGAGAAAGAGAGAGGGAGAGAGAGAGAGAGAGCAAGAGCGAGCGAGCACATGCCTGCTGGGGAGGGGGAGGAGGAGATTGCTGCACGTGTTTGCTGAACAAGCCAGTTTCCCTTGCCTCCTGAGCTGAGAGAGAGAGAGAGAGAGCAAGAGCGAGCGAGTATGTGCCTGCTGGGGAGGGGGAGGAGGAGATTGCTGCACGTGTTTGCCTGCCTATCTGCAGGCAGTAAGTGAACCATCCCCCCAATTTAACGTGTCTGCTGGGGAGGGGGAGGAGGAGGAGGAGGAGATTGCTACACGTGCAGCAGTATTTCGTGTGCTTTTGCAGTTAACTATGGCTTCTAAGCAAGTGAAGAGTGGTCAGAAGAAAGTTTTGAAGAAAATTGAAATCGAAGTAAAGAAAGAAATTACAAGAGGTGGAAAAACTGTTTACCAGTTTACTCATTTACCAATCTGAGAACCCTCGTGCTTTCAAGCAGCATAATGTAAACAAAGCCAGACTGCCAGTAATGTGGAGGGTCACAAGAACTTTCTTTTTGGAATGGCTGCATGAGGCTTTCACTCCCACCAGCTAAACAGCTAAAAGCACCAGAAACCCAAGAAATCACAAGAGAGAAAACACCTGAAGGAAAACACTTCATGCCAGAACTCGTCTCATGCAAGGTTAGTTTTCTTGGGGGTTTTTGTATTACGGATTTTTCAAAAGTTAATTTTTTAGTTCATAATGCGATTTGTTGCAATGTTATTTTTCTCTTTTTTCAAATGTTCGCTTTTTTCCTTGTGCTTAAAACTCATGAAAGTGTTTACAAATGGAGTTTTTCATAGCGCGATTAGGTGCGATGTTACATTTCTCTTTTTTCAAATGTTCGCTTTTTTCCTTGTGCTTAAAACTCATTAAAAAATTGTTTACATGGAGGACTTCATTGTGTGATTTGTTGCAATGTTACATTTTTGGTTGCTTGTGAGTTGGTTTTTAAATGCAGTTCGGATTTGTGCGATGTTTTTTTCTGCTGTGCTTAAAACTCATTTTAAAAACATTGTTTACAGCGATCAGGGTTTAAGTTTAATAGCGTGATCTCCTGCAATGTTACTTTTTTGGTTGCTTGTGAGTTGGTTTTTAAATGCAGTTCGGATTTGTGCGATGTTTTTTTTCTGCTGTGCTTAACTCATTTAAAAAAAAATGCTGCGCGAGCACCTGCTACAGAGAGATTAGAGACCACGAGCGAGCAAGCGCAGAGAGAGAGAGGGAGAGCACGGGCAGCTGACAGGGAAGGGATGGGGGGGGGGG
>JANRMT010062837.1:4104620-4142726 GCA_026402145.1 Polypterus bichir lapradei
CAGATTGGGGGGGGGGAGGTAGGGAAGGATCTTGAACACGACTGAGAGAATGAAAAGTGAATAAAAAAAAACTAACCTTTACACACTGGCTGTTACACACTGAAATCAAATGTATGTTTTTATTTTAAAATAGTAAGAATAAGAGCAGTTTACTTTTCAAAAGAGAATCGTGCAGGAACGAACTCATGACCTTTTGATTACTAGTCAGCAGCTGATACCATTATGCTACCATGGCAGTTGAGATACATATGTTTTAATGTGGCATGCTAATGCGGCTTTTTTTCCTGCAGTTATATTTTTGAATAAAAGCATACTCTTTCTGTTATATTTGTACCTTTTGTGAAGGTTTTGTATTTGGACTTCAGGCTTCATACATTATATATTTTATGCCTACATTTTGTCATTTACTACTACAATATGAAAAACATTTCTGTTTTAAAAATGTGTTTACACGGATTACTGTAGAAACGAAACACACGTGAAATACGTGTAATCCAAATAATTATCTATTATTTCCACTCTAAAACTCCACTTCACTCCCAGATAATCAATCAAGGCATGAGCTGGGAGAAGTTTGTGCACTTTCTAAGTCAGTGGGGGGATGGAATAGGCGGCTACTTGCAACTTTTCTTTATCAGCACATTTAGATTAATAAAAGACGCTGGCGGAGAGGTGAGAACGGTTTTAAGAAGCGATTTAAGGTGGGACGGATCTACGAGTTTTTTTTCGTAGGCTCTGGTAATTCTAGTGTTAAAAAATGAGGGCACAACCCCCCACTTATAGAATCATTGATAATGGCTAGTAAAGATGGGCCAAAAACATCAAAGGCTTCCACTAAGAGGTGTGGTGGTACTATATCGAGAAGGCTGGGAGCTGGTTTAACACTAGAATTACCAGAGCCTACGAAAAAATTCGTAGATCCGTCCCACCTTAAATCGCTTCTTAAAACCAGTCTCACCTCTCCACCAGCATCTTTTGTAATCTAAATGTGCTGATAAAGACAAGCTGCAAGCAGCCGGCTATTCCATGCCCCCACCGACTTAGAATGTGCACAAACTTCTCCCAGCTCATGCCTTGATTGATTATCTGGGAGTGAAGTGGAGTTTTAGAGTGGAAATAATAGATTGTTATTTGGAACACATGCATTTCACGTGTGTTCCATTTCTACAGTAATCTGTGTAAACACATTTTTAAAACAGAAACGTTTTTCATATTGTAGTAGTAAATGATAAAATGTAGGCATAAACTATATAATGTATGAAGCCTGAAGTCCAAATATGAAAGAAACACTTTCACAAAAGGTACAAATATAACAGAACAAGTATGCTTTTATTCAAAAATATAACTGTAGAAAAAAAGCTGCCTTAGCATGCCGCATTGACACACAGTCACTACAACTGCCACGGTAGTGTAATTGTATCAGCTGCTGAATGATAATCAAAAGGTCATAAGTTCGATCCCGTGCGACTCTATTTTGAGAAGAGAACTGCTCTTATTCTTACTATTTTAGAATAAAAACATACATTTGATTTCAGTGTGTAACAGCCGGTGATACTTGTAAAGGTTAGCTTTTTTTTTTTATTCACTTTTCATTTTCTCAGTCGCATTCAGGATCCTTCCCTACCCCCCCCCCCCCCATCTGGCACTGCTTTTTTCCACATAAAGATGCGCTATAGATCAGCAGTGTACTTGTGACTGCATTCTCGTACCAATGCTTGCGAACTGAAGTGCCTGTGTGCACTTTTCGTGGCATTACACGTATATTTTTTGAGCACACGGGAACATATGTTGGTGTACAAATATAACATAACAAGTGCACTTTTATTCAAGACTATAACCAAAGAAAAAAGAAAGCAAGTTACAGTAGGCGGTTGATATGACAGCTTGCGTGGTGCAATGCTAAGAACTGCTGATTTCCAATCCGTGCTATATAAAATCATCACATTCAAATATTAACAGTTCCCACACACCCAAGGACCGCCCTTCCTATATTTACGACGTGTACTTGTTGCAGTGTACACACCTCTCTGTGCTATGGTTCCTATTACACTGAATGAGCACCTGACACTGTACTTTCTTCCCTACATAAATAACATTCGAGCTATAGCGTATCTCCAAATAAATAACATTCGAGCTATAGTGCGTCTCCAAATAAATAACATTCGAGCTATAGCGCGTCTTTATGTGAAAACAGCAGTGTCAGATGGGGAGGGGGAGATCGTGAACGCGACTCAGAGAATAGAACTGAGTTAAAAAAAAGCTAACCTTTACAATTATCATGCATTTACACTTACAGACTGACTGAAATCAAATGTATGTTTTTATTCTAAAATAGTAGAGTACATGCAATATTATTTGAAAACGAACAGCGTAAGATCGGGTTTGAATACACGCTGACGCTGTTACAGAAGGTGTCAGCTTATTCAGTGCAGCAGTTTCAACACACAGTACATGCAATATTATTTGAAAACGAACAGTGTCAGATCGGGAGCATATTCAAACCCGATCTGACGCTGTTCGTTTTCAAATGATATTGCATTAGTGCGATGATGTTTTCACATATATTGTCTCTTTCTTTCATCTTGCGGTTTGTAATCAGTGACCGCATATTTTTTCCCCCGATCTTGCCAGTTCGCACATGTTGCTGTATGGTGGTGTTTCTTTTGTACTCCAGGACATGCAGAGGACAGAATAGTACAGAGCAGTAAGTTCAGCGCTATATGCAATCAGACAGACAGACAGGCAGAGAAGGCACTAGATATATAAATATACAGGGAAGGCACTGTATAATAGATATATAAAAAAACAGCTAAGGGGATAGATATATAGATAGATAGGAAGGAAAGGCACTATATGATAGGCAGACAGGGAAGCTGCTATATAATAATAAAATTACTGCTATAATCAATTGAGGCATGGGCTGGGAGAAGTTCGTGCACGTTCTAAGTCGGTGGGGGATGGAATAGCCGGCTGCTTAAAGCTTGTTTTTATCGGCACATTTACAGGACAAAGGAGGCTGGCGGAGAGGTGAGAATGGTTTTAAGGTGGGCCGGATCTACGAGTTTCTTTTGTAGACTCTGGTAATTCTAGTGTTAAGGGTGTCAATAGTTCTTTTTAACTGTGAAAGTTAGACAAGATCAAAGGATTCTAAGACAATGCCCTGTTTAACAGTAGGAAGTTCATAGCCAGTTTGAACAATGCCACAGTGGATAGTATCAATTTTGCTGACAAAGAATGATAGAAATTGCTCACATGAATGAACAGTGATATTTAATCCCATCACAGAATGAGAGTGAATGGCCGCTTTAATTGAATTAAATAAAACCCTAGGAATCTTAGAATGATGGGACACTAAATCAGCAAAGAAATCTTGTTTAGTTTTCTTAACTGCAGCCTGGAAGTTGAATAGAGAAGTCCTAAAATTCTGTTTAGAAACAATCAGTCCATCTTTTTTTCAACGCCGTTCAACAGCTCGACAGGCATGGTGCAGCAATTGCGTAGTTTCATTTAGCCAGGGAGCAGATCTTCCCTTATTACTGCATATCTTGGGCGGATCAATTGAGTCTAAAACCGTTTTACAAGAAGAATTAAATTTTAAGACAGAATCATTGATACCATTATTTTGGGCATGCACATCAAGACTAGAGAATATGGTTTTAAAATTGGATATAATAGAAGAATTTAAAAAGCGTGAGCAGCGTGGGGGAAAGCTAGTAGTCGGGACATCAACAGTAATATTCATATCCATCATTATAGAAAAGTGATCAGTGAAAGAAACATTGCATAAATCAATATTATTAACTGAAATATCACAAGTAAGAATGAGATCAAGGGTGTGACCGAGAGAGTGAGTTGGCGTATTAATATGTTGGATAAAATCAAATGAGTCCAATAGTGATAAAAAGTCATTAACCAAAGGTTTCGATTGACAACAAACGTGAATGTTAAAATCACCAACAATAAATACTTTGCCATGGGAGAGGGTAATATCAGCCAGGAGATCAGAGAATTCAGAAATGAAAGTATCATTAATTACAGGAGGTCTATAAACCACAGCAAACAACAAAGAAGGAGAGCTGCACACTTCGAAAAGTTGCTAAACAGACCTTTTGTAAGGCTCTGACAAAAAAACATACTTTTAAAAACAGTGACAATGCCCCCACCACGACGAGTCAGCCGTGGAGAGTTTAAAAATGAATAACCTGATGGTGCCAAGCCAGTAAAACATGAAGAGTCACCATTTAAAATCCAAGTCTTAGTGATGAAAAAGAAATCCAGATTATTTGAGGTAATAAAGTCTTGTAGAATAAAAGTTTTATTAGACACTGATCTCACTTTCAAGAGAGCAGCCTTGATAGAGGTAGAAGAGCTCGCTGTGGGACGAGCACGGATGAGTGTGCGGAGATTAGCAGCGTTTACTGCCCAAGATCTCGCCGAAGAGGACTGATGCCGCCTTGAAATGGAGAACTTAAATCAGGTGTCCAGCACCCATGAACCAGGGATGGAGTCCTGTGCAGGAGAAGATGGGTCATAGACGACTCGCAGGCATCAGGAATCCAAGCTCTGGGACTTGAGTCGGCATTGTTTAACAGAAATTCCAGCTCTTTTTCCACGATGGCAGTGGGTGCATTTGCGTCTCCGAGGGGCATTCAACTCATTGATACAGGTGAACACCGGCATCCAGGTGAAGAAGTCAGGAGATGACTAAAACAAAGGTGGAGGTTCACATAATATCCCATCAGGAGATGAAAATTGAGAGGAAAGCAAGCCAGAAAATATGTTAAGTAAAGAATCACAATCGTAGGACAGTGGCCGTTGGGATAAACTAAAACATAAAAACAAAGTTAAAACATAGATTAGCGAGACGAGCAGACAGCCAGCCACAACAGTCAGCGCCATCTTAACTTACTTAAAATATTATTTTAAATAATCAATTTAGCATGACATTTCCAAAAAACACAGTAAAATTCTCCCATTGTACAGTCTCTTTTTAATTTATTTAGATAGGTATAATTTACTCACTCCTTTGCAGACACTGAATTTACTGTAGGTTTTGTAGAAAAATGCATAGGAAACTAATTTGACTGGTTTAATACTATCTATGCTTAGATAACATTTCTATGGCTTAGCGTATTTGCATTTATATTTATGAGTGAGGTAAAGGAAATCTAGTAGCATTGCTGAAATTCATATATTGATTTACAGTTGCTAAAATACTGCTTTTTAAATACTGAGGCAACACTGAATAACAGTGACATTCCTTTGATTGTATTAAGTGCAGACCTGAAAAAATGAACAGATAAATACATTTACCTTGCTAAATAAAATGTTATTAAGTTATATCTGAGTCTTATGCATATATTTGTTTTGTATTTTAAGAAACAACGGCATAAACGAAAAACAAAAAAGCTACAAGCAGAAGTCGTCGGTGCACAGCAAGAGGCAGCAATTGCAGTCCTTGAAATAAAAGAAAAGATGCAAAGCATGCAAGAAGAGAGGATCGGCACAGGAGGTCACTGTTGTCTTACTTATTTTTTTTACTGTTATTTGGTTGTTTGGAGTTGGTTTGATTTATTTATTGCCCCATCTGTTGTTCAAACTGGTGTAATGATTAGCTGAGACTACATAATTATGAGTCGGATAATCTGCACTTTGAAAGTATTAGTTTTTCATTGTGATTTAATTTTTTTCTCTACATATCAATACAGTATATTGGTTTAGATTAACCTACAGTATGTTGACCAGTATAGGCTATTTTAATTTAATTTTTGTATTAAGAAGCATGTCCTAGATTTCATTATTATGTTTGTAAACATTTAAAGTGAACCTCTTTCCACATTTCCAAAGACTTGCATGTTAGGTGTAACAGCAGTTCTACTTTGACCCTGTGTAACTGTTGGTGTGTATGAAAAAGGACCCTGCTATGGACTGGTGGCCTCTTCAGGGTAGTTTCTTGCTTTGTGCCCAATACTGCCAGGATGGCCTCTAGTTACCCACATCTACAAACTGGATTAAGTGGTTCTGAGAATGTAGAATTGTAGTTTTAATATACTGTATTTTTAGTTTCAGTTTATATTTCATTTTACATGATATATTCTAGTTTTAGTTTTTCACCATTTTCTAGATTGTGTTTATTTTTTTAATCTGTTCTTTTTAGTTATTATTTAGTTTTAGGGTTTCAGTATTTAATTTTCTTTTTTTTTTAGTTTTAGTACTAGTTTATTTTTACACACCAAAAGTTAAACTTAACAAAAATAATCTGAGCTGACAGATTTTACACAAACACCGTTTTGCAAATTTAAAAAATTTTCTTTGTAGCTATATATATCATACATACTGGTAAACTTAATGCATGCATTCATCCATTTTAAACTAATGTATGTACGTATCCTTTGATAGAGTTCTTAGATTAATAGGGTCATTATTGTCACATTTACAGAGTACAGTGAAATTCTTACTTGCACATGCTGATCTACATGTAACTGATCAGTGCTCTACAGTGCCATGATTTCCTCAGAATTTCTGTCCTCCTTACCTTGAAACTTCTGTTTTCATCATCTGAAATATCTACTTTACCTTGAAGTTAGAATTACTACAGATTCAACTTTTTGGTAGTCCTGCACCTGTAACTGATAAGTAAGGAACCATAAATCCAAGGCATAAACTGAATTACAGATGAATTAAAAATGACTTCCCAACTCTATAAAAAACAGGATATTCATTTTATTCCTTGAAAAAAGCATGTTTTCTTCATGATATTGATACAGAGTTTGTCTCTAGAATGAAGCAGTGGCAAACCACAGGATCACAGTAAGGGATGTAAGGCAAGATTCAATGCTTGATGAGGTGCTATTTCATCACTGGACATATACAGACACATCTACTGATAATTTGTCAAATTTACATTCACTAATTAACCTAATATGCACTTTTTTTGGGTTGTGGAGGAGGACCCAGAGAAAACTCCAAACAGACCCAGAAATCATTGTCTGGTATTATAACTGTAATGTGTGTGATACACACTACAGAGACCATCATCAGGACTTTTTTCCCTTCCATCATGGACAGGTTTACAAAGCACTTTACCTATAAGGCCTCCAGCTTTGTGAGTGATCCCTCCCACCCATCCTACAATCGGTTTTCCCTGCTTCCATCAGGAAGAAGGTGTTGGAGTCTATAGACCAGCACAGCCAGACTGAACAGTATCATCTCCCCACAGGCAGTCAGGCTCCTGAACACAATGTTACCCCTTGTCCCTTATTATTGTCTCATATCTAATGACAGTTCTTTTCAAATTTCCTTTGCCTTCATTGTCCATTGTACATCTCATGTCATCACGGATTGCTGTTGGTCAATATGATTTCGATTTGTACAGGTGTGATTCCTTGTTCTACATTCCCTTATGTAAAATTACCGACCCCTCAGCACTGTTATATTGTCTAAGTATTGCAATGGGGCCCTGGGAAATGAAGTTTCATACCACGTATAATGTACCAAGGTATGCGCAGAAATGATATGACAAAAAAGCACCCTTGACTCGGCTCGAAGAGCATTCAAACTGCACACAGTTTGTCAGCTTTAGACTTGATTAATTTCCTATTCACATTTCCTGCTGAGAACTTTACTGTACTCTATACATTTGACAGTATTGACCCTATGACCAGTGACTTTAAAAGAAAAAAATGCACACACACATACAGGATTATTCTCGTAGCTCTCTACACCATCTTCTGGATAGAAAAGATATTACAAGACAAGCTGAGTGAAGGAAAAAGTGATGTGAAAGCTGTCTTCAGCAAATTTTCAAGTTCCAGATGCTAAACATTCCAATGTTCGTGTTTGAACAAAAAGTAAAATAGAAATTCTTCTGCATATGTTTTCAATAACAGACAACAAAAAATAAAGATATCTACTGACATGCTAATGACATTTGCAACAGAATGCTACCTCAAAGCCTAAAGTGAAATTCTTCTTTGTTTTGGGTGAGCTATTCTCAAGTTTGCATTCTGATATAGTGCCTCACAGACCGGTAGGTTCATTTATTTGAATAATGGCCCAGAATGAGTGTATAAGGGATTTTGTGAATTTGTGTAGGGTAGGGTCTGGTTCTGTGTGACCCTGAACTAGAATAAGTAGGATTAGTGAATAGATAGATCCTACTTATCCTACTAGGCTGTACCTTTGTGAGTTGTAATGTTACATCACAGTGACCAGAGGATTCAACCATCCAATGAGGTGACCAGTTCAGTACCCAACTCTGACTCAGTATGTGACTGAGCAAGTCATGTGACCTGCCTGTAGTTCAGCTGTAAACTGTAAGTTTCCCAGGCATATGAACATAAGATTCTATATTCTGTTATGTGGATTGTGCATGCTAATTTTAAGTTGACAGCAGGACAGGTAACACAACCTGTTGAATAACTTTCAAACCATCATTGCATAATTAAACAATACATTAATGTACTTGTGGTTTTTAATCTTTCTTTAAAATAAAGGGCTTTAACAGACAATCACATATGCTATACTTAGCACACATTTGTCATCATATTTTGCAAGATCTCATTCTGTTTTCAAAAATAAATTGTTCATTAAAAAATAAAAACTTGAAATATAATGCCTTCAGCTAATTTACTACAATATGTAGTCATCTCTATTGTTTGCTTATTAAAAGAAAGAGATTTATCCATGTTGTTATTGTCCTTTTCTGCAGGCAATATAAGCTCATCTCATGCACAGAATGAAGGCAGCTCAGATGAAAGTCGAAATTCCCTCATTGTGGAATTGTCCAAGCAGGTGTCTCATCAGGAAGAGAAAATCAGTCACTTAGAAGAGGCAATACGGCAAAAGGACATGAAGCTGATGTTGCTGCAGAATGATTATGATCATGTTGTATCTGAGCTGAATTATAAAACCAATGCAATGGTGTCCTCTCGAGCGGGTGACAGTAGGCTTCAAACATCACATACTGGCACAAAAACTGTGAAGGAGAATAACTACACAAAGATTAACAATAATGAGGTAGCGGGACAAGATGATCGTTGGTCAAGGCGAGAGCTCACTGATAATCCAACTTGGGAGAACATTGGTGTCATGGATGTATCACAAAATAATGGTCAAAGATCAATGTCAGCTAGTTCTGTTGAAAGTGGGGTATCCATGGAACTGCATGAGTAATTCTGAGCTAAGTAATATATTTTAAGTATTAAAGACAAACCATACATATTGTGGAAACGTACCCCCAGACACAGACAGACCGACACCAGAATGTCCAAAACGCACTTCTTTTATTTGAGTTCTTTAAGCACCACAATGCCTTCTCTCACCAACTCTCTTTCCTTTTGTCTTTGTCGTCTTCTTCTTCTTCTTTCTTTCTCTCTCTTGACCTCCTCCTCCTCCTCCTCCTCCTCCTCCTCCTCCTCCTCCTCCTCCTCCTCACAAGCTTCGTCTCCTTCATCCCAACTCTGGCTCGTCTACTGGAAGGAGGCGGCCCCTTTTATCATGACCCGGATGAGCCCCAGGTGCTCTCCCTGACGTCACTTCCTGGTGTGGCGGAAGTGTCAGGAAAGCACCTGGAAGCACTCTGGGTCTTCTTGGAATTATTTCTGGCAGCACTTCCTGGTGTGGCGGAAGTGCTGCCATCCAGGATTCCCTCACTGTCCGGGCGCCCCCTGGCGGTGGCCACGTCCTCTTACGAGCGTCCCAGCTCCCTCCTTGTGGCCCCCAAATAGGCCCGGGCAGCTGCCCTCTCGTGGCCGAGGAGTAACATTGTCCACGTCGGGGACTATCCAGGCGTCCCGGCCGGGCAGTGTCCCCGCTCATCTGTGACAATATCTACAAAACTGGGAAATGTTTCCAGTATGCTATACTGTACCTGGTATTCTAATAAAAACAGATTTTAATTCTTCGAACTGAAATGTTATTATAATGTGTGCATTCTTCTTCTCTGCCCAGCTTTAGTTTGTAACAGTTTTGCAGTTTAACAGTTTGAAAGTACTTATGGACTTATTATTTATAATTTTCTATTTTCCAGTAGTATGTGTTTCCCTTTTGGGCAAAAACTTAACCAAGCAAGAAAAATTGGAATGAGATGGAAAGAAAGTCCAGCAAGTCTTTAAGAAAGTATGAAAAATATGAACTGGCAGTGTAAAAGTAACCTGCTATGTTGGATACAACTAAAGGTCTAAGTGCTGTTTATTGGGCCTTGGAAGGGCAACAGGTGGGGGCATCATGGTGACCATTAAAATATGAGTACAAGGAGGACCAGTATTTTCCTGCCCATCCACTAGATGGCAGTTTTGGAGTTGTCCTTGCATAAGAATGGATGTGGAGGTAGCCCAAGAAACTAAATTCTTACAGAATAACTGAATTCTCATAGTTGTATAAACACGTGAAGCCACACATGGAAAATTTAGTCTTGTGTCCATTTAACAAGAGCTGGGTAGCTCTTGACCACAGAAGTTATCCTGAGGCTTGGTCAGAAATTACATTTGCCAGAGTTGTAAAGTTTCCGCACTGCAAATGGCCCACTTGAGTCTAACGTCAGGAGAAGAGTTAAGGCAAGGACTCACTGGTGGCAGGAAGAAACACCAGGAACAAGTGGGGGTATTTAAGTAAAGTGAAACGTTACATTAATTAAATGCTTTTTATATTACTAGAGCAGTGGGCAAGCTACTCCACTGGTAGAAAAAGATTCATGACCCATATAATGAAAGTCCAGAAAGGGATTCAGGTTTTGTCTTCCTTTAATGTTTCTTTTTACTTTCTGTTCTGCCTTGTGTACCTCATTGGATGTTTTTCCAATAAAAAATACTTTAATACATTCATTAATACTCATTTCTTCTGTTTGCAGATGGGTACAATGAGTGCTCAATCCTTTGACACTGTCTTTAAAATGAATTATAGTAATACAGTTTGCAGTTTGGGTGCCGCCAGGGTGTGGTGCAACTATTCCTGAGCCCATGTGGGCGGTTCTTCTGGCCACAACCAGAAGTGCTGCCGGAAGTAGATCAACGAGCACCTGGAGCACTTTCAGGTGACCTATATTAGGGAACAGCAGACACTATTCCGAGAGCCAGAATTGGGTGGTATTGGATGAAGCTTGTCGGAGAGAAGTGGTGGAGATAGAAAGAAAAGGAGTAAGTGGTGCTTTTTGTGCTTTGGGGATTGTGTTGCATGCTCATGGAAAAGGGGAAGGCGTTCCACATGAGCGACGGATAAATAAAAAACATTTGTGTTTTATAAATGTGCCTCCTGCATCTGTCTGTGTTGGGTTAAGTGCTGGTATAGCGCCATCTGCTGTCACAAAACTTTATTGGGCGTCATTTCATTTTAAATGGATAAATTTGCCATTTTTGTCCATTGATCTGCTCTCTATAACAACTAATGACTAAGTGAAATTATATTTTCAGAAAGATATGCAAATTTATTCAAAATCAAAATCTGAAATTTTCTCATTCATGTAAGCATGCAGACTCTTGATTCAGCAGTTTGCATAGGTGTCTTTGGCAGCAAATACAGTTTTGGGTCTTCTGGCTAAGCCTCTACAAGTTTTGCACAATTGTATTTGGATATTGGATATCCCATTCTCCTTGGCAGATCCTCTTAAGCCCTGTTAGGTTGTATGGGAAGAGTCTGTAAACTATGATCTTCAGGTCTTTTGACATATTTCCTAAGGGGTTTAGGTCTGGGAGACTCAATAACAATCAGAGATTTGCCCTGAAGGTAATCCAATATTGTCTTGGCTGTATGCTTCAGGTCAATGTTGTGCTGATGAGTGAACTGTCCCTCCAATCTGAAGTTGCATGCACTCTGGAGCAGGTGGTGGCAGTGGTAGTGCTACTGCTTTGCAGTAAGGAGATTGAGGGTTTGCTTCCTGGGTCCTCCCTGTGTGGAGAGCGCTTTGAGTAGTGAGAAAAGTGCTATATAAATGTAAATAATTATTATTATTATTAAATACCTCTTTGTATTTGGCTGCCTTCATCCTGTCCTCAGTTCTGACCAGTATCCTTATCACTGCTGCTGAGAAGCAGTCCCATGGCATGATGCTGCCACCCCCATGCTTTATCAAAAGGATGGTATTAGGCAGAGAGTGAGCAGTGCCTGTTCTTCACAAGACACAGTCATTGGCGTTCTGCCTTAAAACTTTAATTTGTGTCTCATCAGACCAGATCAAATGTGTTTTCAGAAAGGTTTTATAAAAAGTCAAAACCTGAAATCTCCCATTTATTCAGACCTTTTGCTATGGTACTGTTGCAAATTGAATTGATTGGCCTTAGAAACACACATATCTGTGTATATAAAATCCTACAAATTTACACTATATTCAGGACAAAAAATAAAAGCCATAAAATCCAAGAACCTCTCTGGCAAAATCCTAAATAAAATTATGATGAGGCATAGATCAGGCCAAGGATATAAAACCATTTCTAAAGCTTTGAGTTTTCCCAGGAGCAACGTGGTCTGAATAATTGTGAAATGGAAGAAGTTTGGAACCACCAGGACTCTTCATAGAGGTGGTTGTCGGGCTAAACTGTGTAACCGGGCAAGAAGTGTCTTGGCCAGGAAGGTGACCAAGAACCCAATGGTTACTCTAACAGAGGTTCAGAATTCCTCTGAAGAAATGAAATAACCAGTTGGAAGAACAAGCATCTCAGCAGCACTTCGTCAATCAGGTGTTTAGATAGAGTGGCTAAATGGAAGTCACTTTTGGCAAATGGCATTTAAAGGATGGCAAGGACAGAGGAAAAATATTCCTTGGTCTGATGAGACAAAAATTGAACTCTTTGGGCAAAACTCCAGACATTATGGCTGGGGAAGAAGAGGCACTGCTCATCACCTGCCTATGGTGAAGGTGGAGGGGAGGTCTTTGAAGAAAACCTGCTCCAAAGTGCACACAACTTCAGACTGGGGTGATAATTCACCTTCCAGCATGACAATGACCCAAAGCATTTAGTCAAGACAGTGCAGTGGTTTTGGGACAAATCTCTGACTGCCCTAGAGTGGTCTAGCCAAAGCCCATATGTAACCCCAATAGAACATGTGAGGAGAGGCCTGAAGATGGCAGTGCACATACACTTTCCATCCAGTCTAACGAAACCTGAAAGGATCAGCCAGGAAGAATTCAATAAGGTGCTCTAAATCGAGGTTTCCAAAGCTTGGTGAGACTTATCCTGGACTACGGATGAAATACATCATCAGGAATACATTTCTGCAGGAATACTCTGGGAAACCCAGGAAGTTTTCTTAAGAGGACAGATTATCTCATATCTTTCCCACAGAAGTAAATTGGAAACCAAGAAGGTATCAAAGCTAATCAGTGAAATTACTGGAATAGATCAAGAAATTGCCAGGTGTCCATGTGAAGCACTTCATAGGAAAAGGCAGGCTCTACATTCAGAACTCAGCCTCTTCACAACTAAAGAAACAGAACAACTCATTTATTAAATCAAGACATCATTACTATGAACATGGAGAGAAAGCTAATAAGATTTTAGCTCAATGAATCCACAAGCAGGAAGTTTGCAATGCAATCCCAGCAATCACCAACACAGATCACAAAATCATTGACCATAAAAATATAATGCACACATTTAGAGACAACTATAAGTCCATATATTCTACTGAGGTTTAAAGAAGACAAGACACAACCTAATGAATTTCTGGATGCATTACAGATACCACAAATAGATACTCTTAGTGCAGAGGAATTGGATAAACCTTTGGCGCTAACAGAATTACTAGATGCTATAAAGTCACTTCAGAGTGGGAAAGCAGCAGGCCCTGATGGCTGCCCTGCCGAATTTTATAAAAAAAACCTCAAATAAGCTAGCTCCCCTTTTATTAGCAACATTTACAGAAGCTAGAGACAATGAAATTCTACCTCAAACTTCTCTCCAAACATTAATTACCGACTTTCCTAAGCAAAATAAGGACTTATTACAATGTGCATCATACAGACTAATTTCATATCTGAATAATGATGTTAAGATACTCTCCTAGTTAGAAGGATTGAGAAAGTGCTTCCTTCGGTAATATCACAAGATCAAACTGAATTTATTAAAGGCAGACACTTAGCTTCCAATCTTCAACACCTGTTTAATGTAATATATTCACCCACAAAGTGTAACATCCCGGAGATATTATTATCGTTGGATGCAAAAAAAGAATTTGATATGATTGAATGGAACTACCTTTTCACTACATTGGAGAAATTTATCTTTGGCCCAAACATTTGCACATGGATCAAACTACTGTATACCAGCTCAGAAGCTTCAGTTTGTATTAACAACATTACTTCAGACTACTTTAAACTAGAACATGGTACTAGACAAGGATGCCCCTTGTCACCACTGCTTTTTGCAATCACCATTGAGCCACTGGCAGTTCACTGTCAAAATTATTATGAGATAAAAGGGATTATCAGAAAAGGACTTGAACAGAAAATTTCTCTATATGCAGATGATATGGTACTGTATATATCAGATCCACAAAATACTGTGCTTGCAGTCCTAACAACATTAACAGAATTTCAAAAGATTTCTGGTCTCTGAATTAATTTGAATAAAAGTGTGCTCTTTCCAGTGAATTTTTAAGCTCACAATATTAGATTGGACACCTTTCTTTTTATCATCGCAGATCAGTTTAAATACTAAGGGGTAAACATCACAAGTAAACATAAAGCTCTTTATCAACAAAATTTTGCTGTCTGTATGGGAAAAATTAAGCAAGACTTGCATAGATGGTGTAGCCGCCGTTGCATAAGGTGAAGTCAGGCACGGGGAAGACGCTTGTCAAAGAAATCTCAAAGTCCAAAAGTTCATTTTAAATTATTTAGTGAAAGTTAAAAGCAAATAATCCACACAAGAATAAAAAGAAAAATTGTTACACACATAGAATAAAGGCAAAAAAAAAGGAAAAAATGTATCTTCTATAGACTTAGTTTTTCTTAAGAAGCTTTGGTTATTTCTGTACTTAAAAGTTCTTAATTTCTTCTTCTGTATGCCTTAAACATTCGGTTCAACACTTAAATCTTTTATTTTAAGAGTTACTTCACACTCAAAAGGCCCATAGGCCATTGGCACATTGACATGCACCGAGGCACGTTCACGTGCGCAAGCACGAACGTGAGCACAAACAAGGACACAGTTAAAAAACCGTATGCCTCTGTACCTTACACAAGGCAAGGCTAGACTCTAACTAAAGAACATTGTTTACTCAAAAACTGTTAAGAAATGACAGGAAAATACCAACTTAATTCTATTCACGGGGGTTATAGGAACCTCCCATATTTTATGCATTATCATTTAATAAATATTCATATATTTTATAGAACTACGAAAATGGCTCTTATATATCCGGACCCTAATTGTTTATGCTAGGGCAGAAATCAGTTACTTAACTTTACTTAATAAGAGCCTTCATTATTTTACCAAACTTAAAACAAACCTTAAGAAGCTTAAACTTAGTTTCTACTATAAAAACACAAATACTAAACTTAAGAAACTTTATAGCTTAAACTCTAATGTATAAACACAAACACTAAATTTAAAAAGTTTTAAAATTAGGCACGCAAAAAGAAAATGAGTCATTTTAATCATTGTTGCTTCCTGGAGCAGGCATAGTTTGTTCACAAGTCTGTCCAGTGTGCTGGTCTGGATCTGCACACAAACTCTTCTGACTGCCCCTTTTGCAATTGGCATTGTCCTTACCCAGGAGTTTCAGGGTGTAGCATCTTGGAATTACACCCACAATGTCCAATTTCTTTATGAACTTGTTGCATAATGAGAGTAGCAATGTGTGAATTTTTCTGAATGATTGCAGGGTGGTTTGCCTCTTCTAGCATTGCTGATTTGCTGAGCCTAGCTCTAACTCTCGATATTCCATCTTGGAGAACTGGGTCCAGTTTGTTTATTTTACCTGTCTTTACAAGCTGATTTTTGTGCAAGGCTTTAACTTCTTCTGGGTATGCTTGTAGTTGAGTGAGGCGAATAAGTTCGTCTTCTGCTTTAGACAAGTCATCTAGAGACAGTGGCTTTAGTCTCATTGTTGATTTGTATTCCTTCATATTTTTCGCAATCAGCATCTTTTGTCTTTCTGGGCTGTGTCCAGATTGGCTAACTGTATATTGAATTGCCTTTCTCTCTTCTTTCAAATGCATTAGCACTTCTTTAAACTTAAGGAATCAAGCATATTTTTCTTTACACAGTTCTCTTAGAATAAGCTTGGCAGGCAATATGACTGGCGCTAGAAATCCAAGTGGGTCATATATTGAACTGACCACTGACAGAATGCCACGTCTTGTAGCAGGCTTATCTTGTAGCTTTAACTGGAACTTGAAACTGTCAGTCTGTGTGCACCATTGAACACCCAAAGCTCTTTCAACTGGTAACAGATCATGGCTTAAGTCCAAGTCTTTTTGATTAGACAATTTCTTGACATCTTTTTCTTTAGGGATGTTCTCCCTTTTTCACTTGTGCCGAGTTTAGTGTGTACACTTCCGGTGAATCATAAAATGTATTTTCTTCTATCCCACAGACTTGTAGCTCCGTTAAGACTGTACACTTTACTAATTTCTGACTATTTACTGTGTCTCTTTCTACAGCGCTGATGTAGATGTGAGACTTTCTTCCAGAAAGATTTAACTGCTTTTGCAGACTTTCAATGCAAAATGTAGCTGAGCTGTCAGAATCTTTTAGAGCCGAGGTTTCTACACATTTTTCACTCGTTTCGGACTTAACTTGAACTGGAGTCACAGCTAAGACACACTGTTTACCGGCCCCGGTGTCAGTACAAGTCTCTAGCGGTTCAACAGAAATATGGGCAGAAGAAATGTTTTTCTCTTCCAACATAACGTTCTCCTCTTTAGGAGGTGTGGCTTTATCGTCGGTGCCTTTTTCCTTATTCATATGCAGAATTACTGGATGTAACTGAGAGCATATTTGGCATTTAATCTTTTCTTCACAGTCTTTACTAAAATGTTCTTGTTTAAGGCACTTAAAGCATAAGTCTTTACATTTCAAAAAGTCAATTTTACTTTCATAAGTTAATGTCTGAATTCCACTGCATTCGTTAAGATCGTGATTTTCATTGCAAAAAAGACAGTGCTTACCGCTTGTACATCCAGCCGTCTCCGTTGTTTTGACTGAGGTTTTTGTATCCATTTTTTCGTCCGCTGTAGAAAAGTTTGTAATAAAGCTGCTTTCTCTTGGGACGCCTTTCAAAGGATTCTTCTCTTGGTCAGTTTTGTCCTTTTCCTTCTTGAAGGTATGGCTTTGTGGAGCTGAGCTGTACGCGGGATCTAAAGCTGATGTTGGCTGTTCGTTAGGAAAGTTCACTGGATCGGCGAGAGGTGTTCGCCTGCTCTCCGTACCTTCAATACTCTGTACCTTGCATTGCCACGGTGCTAGTAGGTCTTGAGGAGGTTTGGAGACTTTAGTAGGAAGGTTATCCTTACTTTCAAATTGTTGTCCGCTTTGTAAGTCGGGAATAATATTTATACATTCGCCAAGAAAGATCGCATTATTGCTCTGTCCTTCTCCATCGTTTGGCTTTATTTGCGATCGCCCTTTGTCTTTTCTCAAATAGGCATCGGCTTTCTGTAGCTGGTTTCTATAGAGACTTTCGAGTTTCTTTCTTGCCTTTTGATAACCTTCTAATGGTGACAAGTGTTTACAGTTTTTAACAATCTCATGAGGTGAACCTTTAGTAAACTGTGCCAATAGGTCCAATTTATCTTGCGGATTCTCTATCGCCTCATCGATAGCTCGGTCAAATGCTCTTATAAAGTCCACATATTTCAAGGGATCGCTGTCAAATATTGGGATCTTTTTGTATGGCACATAAGGCGCTTGTGTCTTATACTGTTGTTCTTTCTGTCGATCGTAGCGCTTATCGTAAAGTGATTGTTGAAGAGGTGCTGGCGCTTTATTTTCCTGCTGATAAAGCGATTGCTGGGGATTTTTTTTACTTTCGTTGTTACGTGGAAAGTCACGAATACTTGCTTCTTGTGGTTTTGCGCTTCTCACATCTGATTTCTGAGGGATGTTAGTAGGATTGGGTTTATCTGAACTTCGATAGCGTCTATTGAGAACTCCCAATTTTGCTTCGGATTCTGCTATAGCTGCCTCCAATTCCAATTGATCTCTTTTAATTTTCAATTGAGCTTCTTCAGCTTCTCTTTTAGCTTTCAATTGAGCTTCTTCAGCTTCTCTTTTAGCTTTTATCTGCATTTCCTCAGCCTTTCTCTTAGCTTTTAACTGCATTTCCTCCATATCTAGAGCCTGTTGCTTTCTTTGATTCTCTGCTTTAGCCAACAGTACGGTGTGTGCTGCCTCTTGAGTTCTGATGGCGCTCATAGAAGTCCCGGCTGAACTTGTACTACGTTTAGATTTTGAGGAGATTTGGGAGACTTTGGCTGAATTTGCCGCCGAACTTATATGACTTTTACTTTGAATGGAAACCTGTGAGACACTATCTTCTGGAGAGACGTCAGGAAAGTCATTCGTAGTTCTGTAATCTTTGAATTGGTCAGCAGTAAAGTCGGGCTGCTGGTTGAAGCTTATATTTTGACATACTTCAAAAACCCAATTCATTGTACATCCCGTAAATTTATTATAATTTTCCATTTTAGCATCAAACTCCTTTTGTAGCATTTTCCGTGTATCTTCATTGCTCTGGAGGGATAAGAGTTTGTGACTTAACCTTTTATATTCCATTCTCAGGTTAAAGAACGAGTTCTCGATGATCGCTTTTATAGCTTCACAGTTAAATTCATTTATTTGTAAATCTTTCACGGTCTTCATCACACTAGATAATTGTTTGTATTTGCAGTCCATTTCGGATTGAAGTTTAGTTGTTAATGAATTGGATGGCTTTATGTCATCATCAAGATGATCCTCCATTGAAACATTATGATCGACATGACTTCCACTCACACCATTGTTACTTTCAATGGGGGTTCGAAATGTTCTCTGGCTCCCACACTCAGATGCCATGGCGTTGAAAAAGCAGACTTGCTTTCTTTTAATCCAAAGCAATTTTAAACTTTCAGTCCTAGGCAGGTTCAGATCTTAAGCAGGTTTCAAAACTTCAGGCAGGTTTTTTAACTTTAGTTTAGCCTTGCCTTGTGTAAGGTATAGAGGCATACGGTTTTTTAACTTTAGTGTAGCCGCCGTTGCATAAGGTGAAGTCAGGCATGGGTAAGACGCGTGTCAAAGAAATCTCAAAGTCCAAAAGTTCATTTTAAATTATTTAGTGAAAGTTAAAAGCAAATAATCCACACAAGAATAAAAAGAAAAATAGTTACACACATAGAATAAAGGCAAAAAAAAGGAAAAAATGTATCTTCTATAGACTTAGTTTTTCTTAAGAAGCTTTGGTTATTTCTGTACTTAAAAGTTCTTAATTTCTTCTTCTGTATGCCTTAAACATACGGTTCAACACTTAAATCTTTTATTTTAAGAGTTACTTCACACTCAAAAGGCCTGTAGGCCGTTGGCACATTGACATGCACCGAGGGACGTTCACGTGCGCAAGCACGAACGTGAGCACAAACAAGGACACAGTTAAAAAACTGTATGCCTCTGTACCTTACACAAGGCAAGGCTAGACTCTAACTAAAGAACATTGTTTACTCAAAAACTGTTAAGAAATGACAGGAAAATACCAACTTAATTCTATTCACGGGGGTTATAGGAACCTCCCATATTTTATGCATTATCATTTAATAAATATTCATATATTTTATACCATACCATACCATACCATTTTATTTGTTGAGCGCTTAAAAGCACAGCATTACAACTGACCGAAGCGCTGTACAGTTAAAAAAGAAACAGGACTAAAAACAAAATATTAAAAACAAACATTAAGAGAGAATTAAAACAGAGATACTAAAAACAGGTCAGAGGACCCAATAAAATAAGAGAAATAGGAAGAAGCAAGTGAAAATGAGACAGGTTAAGAATTAAAAGCCAATGTAAAGAAGTGCGTTTTTAGGCATGATTTAAATGTGGCGACTGAGGCGGCTTGCCTAACCACTAAGGGTAGGGAGTTCCAGAGCCTGGGTGCACAGACGGAGAAAGCCCTTTCACCACGAGATTTAAAATGTGCCTTGGGAACGGTTAGGAGCAGCTGATCTGCGGATCTAAGAACACAAAGAGGATTATGACGATGGAGCAAGACACTCAAATAGTTATAGAACTAGGAAAATGGCTCTTACAGATGGTATACCCTTCATCTCACTTTAGCTGGAAGAATTAACATTGTCAAGATCAATATCCTTCCTAAGCTTTGTTTTCTATTTCAAAACATTCCAATATACATCAATACATCATTTTTAAGAAATTAGATTCAACCATAACCTTATTTGTTTGGAATTCAAAACATCCACATATCCAAAGGGGCAACCCTAGACAGAAAGTGGCATGGCTCTACCTAACTTTCAATTTTATTACTGGGTGGCAAATACACAAGCAATAAAAACCTGGACATGGACAAAAATAGATGAACATACACAGGATTGGTCTGCAATAGAAAAAAAAATCCTGCAGTACTTCTTTATATTCCTTGCTTTGTACCCCAATAAGTACAAGTCAAAGCCAATATACTAACAACCAAATTGTGCTTCACTCAGATCAGAACATGGAACCAATGTAGAAAGAACTTTAAGATAAAGAAGCTTTTATCTGTGGCACCTCTGCACGAGAACCACCTTTTTCCACCCTCTCAAATGTACGCAGTTTTTAATGTCTGGAAAACATTCGGGATTAAATCACTTAGAGATCTGTACATAGATAACGTCTTTGCATGCTATGAACAATCACACTCTAAATTTAACTTTTCAGCAACATATTTCTTTCACTACCTTCAAATTAGAAACTGTGTTAAATGAAACCTGTCCAATTTTCTTCACTTCCCACCTACTTGTATGCCAGAAAAAAATATTGGATCAGTTTCAAGTACTCAGACAGCATCTCCGTAATATATAAAAACATTTTACAGTCCCTAACTTTCAAAGATCCAAGAGTACAGTGGGAAAAGGATCTCACACTCAACACCTCAAAAAAGCAGTGGAGGGTAGCAATGCACAGAATTTACTTGAGCTCCTTACATGCAAAGCATATAATTATTCAACTTAAAATTATTTATCGAGCACATCTGTCTCATTTAAAATAGTCCAAAATATTTTCAGGGCAAGATCCAACCTGCGAACGTTGCAATCAAGTTCCAGCCTCACTGGGTCACATGTTTTGGGCCTGCAGCAAATTAACATCATTCTCAACCAAATTCTTTAAATGCCTACAAAGACTTATCTTGCTAAACTGGAAGAATCCTAACTCATCTATTTTAAGTCAGTGGGTAACTGATGTTACATATTATCTGAATTTGGAAAAAATCAAAATCTCATTTAGAGGATCTGTACAAAACTTTTTCAAAACCTGGCAGGATCGAATCAATAACATTTTAGAATAAGCATTTAAATTGAGCAAGCTGATTCTCCTCCCTCTTTGTTATTCATTTATTAATTTATCTATTTACTTATTTTTACTAGTTTAAAGTTTAACTCTGCTGGCCTAGCTCTCTTTCTCATGGTTGGGGGTTGATGTGTTTCAAATCTAGTTTTGTTATACTTGACTTGCTTGTATGGAATGTTTTTTGATTTTAATAAAATTAATAATATGTAGTCGCCATGTAGTGTAGTGGACTTAGATGCAACAGTGAATCAGAGAGCTCAGGGAACTTCTAGTCTTAAATGAGATGACTGGCCAGCCTTGATAAAATTTTGAAATCACACATGGACAAAACTGAGGTGAAAATGCCACTTACTGTTAATGGTTTATAATACTGTTTAGGTATTTTTGTTGTTGCTGCTGCTGCTTTTCATGTCACAAAGTATGACACTATTATATTTTAGTATTATCAAAAATTGTGTTATATTTTACTGTTATTTTACAAGATTTATTTATTTATTTGGTTCAATTATAAACAAAAACGTTGACTGCATTCTTCCCTTGAAATTAAAACTAATTTGGTACTGGTTTAAGAATTAGAATGAGAGATTGTAACATTTACACTCATGTTAGAAGGCAGCAAGTTGCACACTGTGGCTGTACTGGAGCAAAGTCCGGACACAGCCACATTAAACCATACTTACTCCTTTATTCTTTATCTGCCCTCTGCTCAAGCTCCCCAGTTGATAGTAAATAAGTTAGGCACAAATAAAAGGTTCAGTATGTAAAAAAAATTAATATATTAAAAAAAGAATGATTATATAACATAGAAAAATCCCTGTATTCCTGAACCTGATGCAGGTACAAATATATACAGTGTTAGAGAAAAGAAAAAAAACTGATATGGCCCCAGCCTCCCTTGTCCTCCCCTTGTCTTAACCCGAAAACATACTTAATTAACAAAATTACAAAAAATATACACAAAAAAAGTTCAAAGACAGCATGGAAACTCTGGAGATGAGCATTGGAAGGAAGATGGCCAAGTCCCAAATAATGAAAACGATAGACAACTTGAATTCAAACAATGCTGTTTCGAAGTATGAAACGACACAATATCATCGATGACTTGCATTTAGCAGTCCAACAGCAGAGAGGATTGGATGATGAAAAAGTCCTAAATACCTTACTGCCATGTATAACCGGATAAGCAGTGATGATATGTGGATACCTTCGATTAAAGAGTAGCAGTGCTTGATGTGGTAGATCACAGTCGTCTTATGCTTTCTTTCTTCCTTCTCCTTCTTCCTCTTTTAAAAATGTGCAGTCTTAGCTTATAATGTAGACAACAGGAAACTCCACCTCCTAAAGGGTCAAGTGCAGTACTCGGTGACGTCCTTGCTAAAGCAGCAAGGAAACACTTTTTCATGTATATATACATTTTATACTCAAAGAAAGGTTGGAAAACACAACACTTGCAAACGTTAAACAAACTCAATTGACATTTTATGAAGCCCTTCTACAAGATAACGCTATGTTATGAAAATAATCTTACATATAAAGCTCAATGTGGTTATGCATGTGTGTGTGTTTGTTCATTATATAATTCCACAGCTTCAGTCCAATCTCAACAAAATTTTGCTCACTTATCCCATATCCTACTTTTGCACACCCATATCCCACTTTTGCACAAATTTTGCATACATATCAGGAAGCAACACTAGACTACTTTGAAACCCCAAAATTATGACCCGGTTCTTTTTCACTGCAGTGAGTTTTAAGGAACGTGCCTTCTTCTGGATTTTGAGCCATTAAATACATTAAAATAGCTTAAATTGCCTTTGGTAGGGTACACTTTATGAAAACCTTTTATAGAAGTTAGATAGTTCTGCCTTAAAATTGTTTACCTGGGCAATGACAGGTACTGCTGCTAATACAAAATAAATGTTGTTACCCGGACACAGACAGGCAGACATGTTGCAAAGTCACCACCACACGTTTATTTACAACTATTATTTACAAAGTCCAAAAGTGCACACGAACCCCAAGTCCCCAAAGTCCTGGCCAACACACAATGCCTCCACTCTTCAGGCCGCCTCCACTTTCCTCTGCTTAGTCCTTCTTCCACCCCACTCCAGCTCCGAATGAAGAGAGGCAGCCCCTTTTATCCTCACCCGGATATGCTCCAGGTGCTCCCCGGCAATCACCCGCCGACACGCCCCTGTGTGGCGGAAGTGCCGGCTGTACTCCCGGAAGCATTCCGGGTGTCCCTGCTTCTCTTCCCCCCAGCACTTCCTGTTGTGGCGAAAGTACTGGGGTCCAGGGTTCCCAAGGCATTGGGGCACCCCCTGGCGGTGACCACGGGTCCCTACAGGGTTGGGCTTCCATTCCCTCAACCCGTGGCCCCCAACACAACCAGGGCGGCGACCCCCACGTGATCCAAGGCGGGCACATGCTCTCTTTCGGTCCTTTATGGCATCCCGGCCGGGTCGTTGCCCCTGGCACCTCTGACAATGTCAATGTTTCAAAAAGTTAGTCTTGTATCTAAATTTATTTTAAAGTTTTCACAAGAAACAATAAATATATAACATATATTGAAAATCAACAAAATGGCATGGTAATTTATAAAAATGTCTAGTTTTTTTTTTTTGGAAAAAAGATCTGCCACATCGAGGAGGCTTTCTATGCCCCCGGATTGTCAGTAAGCTGATCTGTTAGTGAACAGCAAAGTAAGAAATAACTGAAAAATCCAACCAGGAAAATTTTACAGCCCTTAGTTTAGGACATCCATAAAATAATCTCTATCTGCCTTTCTGCTTCACAAAACATAAAAAGTGAAAGCTGGAATTATTGTATAATAATTTTGACTACAATATGAAGGCAGTTAAATTGCTCAGGAGTCACTGATAGGTACTTATTAGAATGAAGTGCAAATATTTGTCAATCTTCATTTTATATGATACAAACTTATTCTTTTTGTGTTGAAAGTAGAGAGAAACAAAGAGATTTTGGCAGATCCTAGGGTGGAGAAGGGAGGATGGACATTTGTGAGAGGATACCCTAAAAATGACCCCACACTATGGGGCAAAAATGAGGAGACATTTCGAACAAAGTCAAAAGAAAACGAAGAAAAGACAAAACTGAGGGGGTATTTCAAACATTGATTCCTGCCTGTTTTTAAAGAGCCTTCTTAAATTGAACAATCTTTCATCAAGCTTTTATGCTCACTGACCATTTCTAACAGGATTTGATACCAACCTCTACCAATATGCAATCACATACTGTACCTCCATTGCTATTGTGTACAAATGGATCTGACTGCATAAGAAGTTTTAGAGGAGAGGTTGTCTTTCACATTTTTATAAGGTTAAAAACAGCAGTGGCCCCAGGATTGATGCTCGAGGGAAACCACTTCAAACATCATCTAATGCTGAAAGGGTTCTTCTCACTACAACACTTTGTTCTTGGTAGTTAAGTCAATTTTGTACTCCTCTCTAAACTGCACCCTGACATCCCACTTCTTATAGTCTGATCTTTATCTTCTCATGTTAGACCATATGATAAGCTTACTGAAAATCAATATATATACTTTCTCTGATTGTATGCTTTTGTTGCTTCCCCACAGAATTCCAACATTTTAGTGAAACACAATGTCCCAGTCTAAACTCACACTGACTGTTTAATAATACACTCTTTGATTATTATGCTCAATTTTTTTCCTAAGCAATTGCTTTTATTAATTGACCGTGATACATACAAATACTCCACCCAAAAAATATTTTTATGTGTTACTAGTTGAAGTGGCTGGTGTTGCCTGTGTATATTTGTAGAATAAGTTAAAAAAAGAAAGCAAAAATATATGTGTTTTGAAAATTGTTATTGCTAGCTGTCCCATCCATCCACACTGCCTCTCTACCATGTATTGGCTATATTAGGCTGAGATTTGTTCTTTTTGGATCCAATTGGAATCCAGAATTATGGTTTCTAGGTTGTAACAATGAACACTGTCAAGTCTGATTTGTCCATGTAGTTCAAGGTGGACAGTTGGTAGTGCTTAAATTATGAATTAAACCCAACAACCCTTTGATTCTCTGTTATGTTGTGCTGCACTTCCACTTCCAATCAAGCCTCACCCAACACCCCCCTACAACAGCAAAAGATACTCCATTTCATATTACAGTAGATAGCAGCAGTACATAAAGGAAAACAAAAACCTTTGGGACCCCCAAAGGTTAAATTTTGAGTTCCAAAGTAATTTATCTTGGTAGTATGGCCCTAGAGAGCAACTATGCCAAATTTGGTGAAAAGGGTGTAGGATTGTATAGGGAACAGACAGAGCAGAGCATTAGACATTCTATTTTATATATAGAGGTTTACCCCATGTTGTTTGTAGTAATGGCTGAGAAAAAAAAATCACATATTTTAATGAAAAATAATTAATTGAGTTAACATATAAACTTCTCATCCAGTTAGCTTCAATGTGAACAGTGGGATCCAATGCTGAAGAACAGCAAACAATATTGAGACATTTATGAAAAATATATCTAATCCAAACTTTTGAATTGAACACCTGCTTTCCCCTTGTCCAGAATCATGCCTCCAATTTGAAAGCATGATCCTGTTTGAACATGCTTCACTATCATGCTCAACTCTGATTATCTGAATTTATTTAACATTAGCTAACTTCCAGTCCTTACAGATTTCCCTATTGTCTAATGATGTTTGGAAAATATACATTCAGAGTATATATATTATCAGTCACATGCAAGTGAGGGTGGGGGGGTGTTCAGGTTCAAACTGACTCCTTGTACCTTTTTACCAGTAGACATGACTAAGAACTATCATAAGAGCATTGAAGTCACTTCTTGCTAAGCCTGAAAGCTTTGCCTCTTATCCCTCCACTGATATCTAAAGAAGAAATAACCTGGAAGTCAGCATTTGGATGTGATATTACTCACCAACAGATACTGTAGATTGATAGATACAACTTTATTTGTCCAAGGGAAAATTAGGCTTTTCACAAAAGCACATTAAATAAACCTTCTTCTTCTTCTTCTTCTTCTTCTTCTTCTTCTTCTTCTTCTTCTTCTTCTTCTTCTTCTTTCAGCTGCTCCTCTTAGTGGTTGCCAAAGCAGATCATCTTTTTCCATATCTTCCTGTCCTCTGCATCTTGCTGTGTCACACCTACCATCTTCATGTTCTCTCTCACCACTTCCATAAACATCATTTTAGGCCCTCCTCTTTTCCTCTTACCTGGCAGCTCTATCCTTAACATCCTTCTCCCAATATACTCAGCATCTCTCCTCTGCACATGTCCAAACCAATGCAATCTCACCTCTCTGACTTTGTCTCCCAACCGTCCAACTTGAACTGACCCTCTAATGTACTCGTTCCTAATCCTATCCATCCTCATCACACCCAATGCAAATCTTAGCATCTTTAACTCTGCTACCTCCAGCTCTGTCTTCTGCTTTCTGGTCAGTGCCACCATCTCCAACTGATATAACAAAACTGGTCTCATTACCATCCAGTAGACCTTCCTTGGCACTCTTGCTGATACCCGTCTGTCATAAATCACTCCTGACACCCTTCTCCACCCATTCCACCCTGCCTGCACTCTCTTCTTCACCTCTCTTCCACCCTCCCTGCTACTCTGTACTGTTGATCCCAAGTATTTAAACTCATCCACCTTCGCCAGCTCTACTCCCTGTATCCTCACCATTTCTCTGACCTCGCTGTCATTCACACACATGTATTCTATCTTGTTCCTACTGACCTCTCCTCTCTAGAGCATATTTCCACGCCTCCAGGGTCTCCTCAACCTGTTCCCTACTCTTGCTACAGATCACAACTTCACCTGCAAACATCATAGTCCAATTTCATTGGCAACAGTTTTCTTAAGCACAGAAAATACACAGCTACCAGTTAATGTACTGTAACTGTTGTGGTGGATGGCTAGAGCCCTTACCCGGCTGGGACACCCTGCATATGTAAGGACTGGGGGAGAGAGTATTTGCAATACCGTCTCTCCTCCAGACCAACAGAGAGCAGCCCCCTTTGCTTCCAGTTGGGTCACAGGTTATGAGTATGGAAGCTCAACCCTGAAGGGGCCTGTGGCCACTGCCATGGGGCACAAAGCTGTTTGCAGGGCCGTATTTGACAGCATTTCTGCCATACCCAGAAGTGCTGCTGGAAGAAGCTCGTTGGGCCCCTGGACTCCTTCCGGATGCACTATAAAAGGGGTCAGTCACCACCACTCAATGGCCTGAGTCGGGAGAAAGTGGAAGAAGCTCTTGAGGACGAGTGGAGGCAGAAGGACTGGTGGCAAAGGGGCTATGTTGTGCTTTGCAATGTGAGCATTGTGTGCTGGACTGTAAGTAAAGCGAGTGCTGTGTCGCAAAATTGTGTCCTGCCTGTTTCTGTCAGGGGTTAGGGCAGCTGTACACACCCGGGCATCACACCGTAAAAAAATGTGTAACCTGTTTTTCTGTTACAGTCTAAACCTCTGAGTCTCCTGAGGTAAGGAAAAACACAATGGTGTTACAGGAGGGTTAGGTTGTTTATTCATTACATTACATTATTCATTACATCCATTTTCTCTTTCACATAAGACAGCAACAGTAACAACTCAAGCCACCTCCCGTCTTCAATTGTTTCTTTTTACACCTTCCTTCACCAAAAAGATCTTGTGCAGAAACAACTCCAGAATAGAATATTATGTTATTTAAGGTAAGTAATACAAGGTTACACATGTATCACTGTTCCCTAGTAGAGGTAGTAAGGTATTAAAGATGCAGTGGTAGTAAATGTCATGGTTTACGGAGGTTACTCCATCTGCTAACTATAGTAAATTCCATCGAGATTATTCCTTGCCTCAGTGTCAGCCATCATGGTGACAGGCTTCTGTCCGCACCTGATCAAAACCACCATGATGCTATTTTTGAGGTCAAGACTTAGATAAAGTTTCCTTTTTAATTATATTTCTTGAAACCCTGTACTTCAATCAATCAAATATATTTTTAATAATAATAATAATAATATGCATGGTCACGAAGGATGCACCATGTTTGCGCATTTTCCTGTTTTAGCTGCTCCTGAGGTTTTTTGGCTGCATCCTCACTTTTTTATTATGTTTTACAGAAAATGTATGTATTCTTTATAAGGTTCAACTTTTGTATTGTGTTTGCTGATTGATTATGCAGTAATTATTTGCCATGCTATTTACTCCACTCACTAAATGTTTTGCATTTTCATAAAGTGTCTTCTTACGACTTTTCTTGCTTATAGACCATTGTTTTCCCTGAGACAGATATGGCTGAATTGCTGCAATAGCAATCATTTTAATTTGCAAATGTACATTGCCACAGTAAATCATCAGAATCATTGGTTGCATTGTTTCTAAGTAATCCATTGATAATCCATCCATGAGTAGTTTTAAGTTCTGATAACAGCCCATTTAGCTCAATACAGCACATTAGTTCCTATCACTCAAAGTTTTTATTGGGTGAGATTTAAATGTTAAAATTCGAATGTCCACTGTGTGCTTTGTTCAGCTACACTACTTGATAATTTGTTCCACATAGCTTAAGGTTCTCTCTATAAAGAAATATATACTGACATTTGATTAACATTTTCCTTTAATGAGCTTCTTTCCATGCTTCTATGTCCTTGTTATAGAATGTACTTTAAAGTTACAGTTTGCATTCACTTACTTACACCCTTCGAAATATTTAACACTTTAATCATATCAACTCATAGTTTCTTTTTATTTGAAATGGGAAGATAAAACATCTTCCTTATAGTTTGCAGTATACCCCACAGTTTAGTATCTCATCTCAAGACCTTCACTTCTGCTGTTGTACCATTCTTGAATTATAGTACCCAAAATGTAACAAAATATTCAAGATGTGACAAAGGAAGAACATTTTTCTTCTTCAGCATAACCATTTTTAAGTTGTGCTCTACTGATCTTATTATATGACCAGCCACTTTATTAGTCTTTATCTTTTGTGTACACTGGGAGTACAAAGTATTTTTTTTTTTCTGCACAGTTGCTAACTGCTGTTGTGCACATATATTCTAAAATCCATGAGACCTCAGGTCTTATTAAAAGGGAGTGTTTCTTAGTGAAAAATTATTTGAGATTTTTGTGAGAAAAAGGTCTAATGTTCATTATGGTCTAATGGTCTAATGGTCAAATGTTCAAATTCAGTTTTGTTGTTTAAACAATAGACTAGCAGTAATGGTTTGGAAAGTTCAAGGATAAGTTTGGTATTTTTGAAGTTTAGGACTTACTCAGAATGTGAAACTTATAGTGAGGGAGATGGAGCATGTATCATAACTGTTTGGTAAGAGTTACTCTGTTTAGTCTTTGAGCCTTTAAGCCATCCACTACAGGAATGCCGTAAGCTGATTAAACAAAGCAACTGAGGGATGTATTGTACCTGAGTGCTTCCATTGGTAACTGGACTGGAAGGGACATGTAAATTAATTCTATGGGTCTAAAGTATGACTGTGTATGACTGGTTTTGAATTGCAGGCCATTCAGTACTATGATGGCCATTTGGTTTGTGCTTTGTGGTAAGAATGGTATAAAGCTGGTCACCTTGCCTTTACCTCACTCTAACCATCTGGGCATGAACAGGAAACCATGATAAAGACAACTCCTTCTTGGCAGCCATATTGAGATAGGCATGTTGTCTTTTTCAATACTCCATTCAAAGGCTATGTGGTTACAAAACAAGCTAGACTAAAGATAAGAACAGAGCTGCCTATGGACGTGAGATGCACTGTTAATTAGGCTGTAATGGTATGGTTTGCCAATATTCACATAGTATTCTGCTTCCTTAAGATTTTTGGCATTTTATCAATAATATATACTCTAATTGCTTGATGTTATAGATGTAGAAGGGAAGGGGGAAAGGAGTTCTAATGTACCTGATCACAGAGTGGTAAGTTTATGGGATTTTAGACATGTTATTTATATTTTATGTAATTTGTAAAATATATTTTACTTTAAGGTCTACACAATAAAGAGTGTCACCATAGGACCCTGCACAGTAAAACACTGGTTAAAGATGTCAGTGAAGAGAGGAGTGAGCTGGCTTACATAGGGTTTGGTTGTTGTAGGTGAGACTGAATCAGGACTGACAGACATTTTGCAGTTCAGTCTTGGAAACAGATAGAGAAGAAGAGGAGTGACGCTTTTGCAAAAAAGTGATTGGTGTCGGAACCACTTCAAGATGGGAGAAGCAAAGGGATTGTTGCTACTCGTCTCCAGATCTTCTGTAAAAGATATTAAGTTTGTCAGGGAGAGGTGAATCTGAGTGAACACTGGAAGGTATCTTTTTTATAACTTTTAATAAACATGTTGTGTGTCCATGTTGTGATCTAACAGAATACTCCATGGAATGTTGTCCAGCTTTAAATTATTGGAGTGAAGGTGACTAACTACTAAACACAAAATAAAGTTGTATCGGAGACATAAACAATGGTATGGATGGGGAATCCATCTTCATTACTGCTTTTCCTTTACTTCATTCCTGCCAAAGAATATCAATCCATTGCTGCCTAAAACAGCTGTGTGTAGCTTTAACCTGTCTCAACCATCCTTTTTGGCTTTGAATAGAGAAAGGGACATTTATTTTCTAAAGGCCTCTGAGAAACTAGTGTCCCAGCAACTAAAAAAAACTTATTAGAAATTTTTTTAATGGTGCTCCATATAACAGACTCTGACAATTCTTTTACTAAGCTCCTGAGGAACACAACTATACATCACTACCACAATCCTTGAAATATTCTATCCAATTGCAGTTGCTATTTTGTCCAATTTGCTTACTATATGTCTAAAAAAAAGAAGCAAAACAAGACACAACTCTCCCAGCAGGGTCTATGCTGTAACTTGAACTTTGTAGACGCTAGGTGGCACGGTTCCCCTTTAAACCCAACAGACAGCAACTCTGGAAACCAGGTAAAAGCACCAAGAAGATCTTTAATTTCTTTTCATTCTTGTACAGTGCCCTCCAAGCACCACAGCAACAATAACACAATTAAATCACAAGCAAAATAAACAATATAATTATCTCTCTTCTGCGGTGGGCTGGCACCCTGCCCGGGGTTTGTTTCCTGCCTTGCACCCTGTGTTGGCTGGGATTGGCTCCAGCAGACCTCCGTGACCCTGTAGTTAGGATATAGCGGGTTGCGTAATGGATGGATGGATGGATTATCTCTAATTATCCTCCACTCCTCCCAGCAAGCTTCGTCCACCTCCACCCGACTCTGGCTCACCTGCTGGGTTTTCAGCAGTCCTTTATATAGTCCTTGGCCCAGAAGTGCTTCTATTCTTTCTCCCATTTGACTTGCCACACTTCTGGGTCAGATGGAGAATTCAAGTTCTTTAATCAGCCTGGAAGTACTTCAGGGCTTCTGTCCTTGTGACTTCCTAGTACTTCCGGGCTATAAGAGAAGCATGACTCCCGAGGTCATTCCATAGCACCCCCTGGCAGCACTCATGGCACCCAACAGGGCTGAATTACCGAACTCCAAATCCCAGGATGCCCTGTGGGAATCCGGGGCACCGCTGCACTCTAGGGGAGCTGCCATCTAGCATCTTGGGGGAGGCAGTGTCCAAAAGTTGCTACTTTCCCCCATCCTTCCATTCTTGGGGCATCCCAGTTGGGCTGAGCTGCCGGCTGTCTCTTATAACTTGTACTTGCAAATGCTAATCAACATACAACACACATTGAGATCAGGGCTGCAGAAACAGAAAATGTTAGGGTATTACTTTAAATTTGGTGTCCCTAAGTACACTGTACTTGCCATGTAATTACCTGTGTAATTACAGAGTAACTAGGCGTTATTACCTTGTACTCACTGTGTAATACAGTGTATCTGTGTAATTAAGTACTCATTTGTAATTGTTATTCCACAGTTTATATACATGCATACATAATTTGGAGACAGTACCAGCTGTCACAATGGAACAAATGAAGATCAAAAGCCTAGTGAGTGAGCACACTTGCTATGTAACCTGATTGTGTTAAAACAGTCAAATACTCCTGCCTTGTGTATGCAAGGCAAGGAACTGAGCAGCAAATTTTACTTATAAGGTCAGTTATAGTTTACTTTGAGCTCGGGATGATCCTGTGCTGATCTGCAGTTAGTACGTATTTATGATAAAATGGCTAACTTTGAGGTTTAGCACTGTTGCAGTGTGCTCCAGAGGTGTGAACAATGCAGAGGACCAAGTCTCTTTAGTATGCTTCTTGGAGTTGTAGAAGGGGAACAAAGTTGGATACTAAAATAGACTGCCTTGTGAGCAAGTTTAGTATGGTGGGTAATGTTAGAAAATGAATTCTGGACACATCATTCAAACTGCTATGGACATGAAAAAGCACAAATATACCATAAAAATATGGAAACCATAATTTATATTGTGGCCACCAGAGGGTGGACCAGCCCCCCCAAACCCGACACAGACAGACACAGACACAAGTTCCAAGCACAACAGAGGATTTTATTTTGCTGTAGGAAACTCTTTACTTTGTTCCCCAGCTGTACAGCCAACACAGCACACAAGCAAAATAATAAAACAAGCTATTTTCTTCTTCTTGCCTCTCTTTCTGTCTCTCCTTCTGCCTCCACTCCTTCAGAGTATCAAACAAAGCATTTATGTGTTCATCAATAACCCAGTTATTCACAGAACTCTAATTTTTAAAATACCAGGTAAACCCTTATTACAGTTAGAGAGTTATTTGGGTTAGCGTGGCAGATTCAAAGTCAAAGTGAATTTTATTGTCATCTCAATCATATACAAGTATACAGATAGACAAAATTGCGAAGCTCAGGGTCCACAGTGTAACAACAGATGTGGAAATAAATTAAAAATAGAATTTAAATTTTAATTTAAAATTAAAACACAAACAAGACAAGACATTGTGCAAAGACAAGACAAAGAAGTAGCAGCAATATTGATGTGTAGTTAGCAATATGAACATTGATGCAATGTATGGTATTTGCAATCTAGATACATAAATATAGTCAATAGATATGTAATATTATAAATAATAAATAATAGATATAGATAATACAGAAATTATCAGTGTATGATAATAGTTGAATAACTTGATTATGTGGCCATGTAAACCCTTAACTGGGTTACTGTAAAGGGTTTTGTAGTCTGCACATATCTGTTGCACTCTGTCAGCCTGCACATGTATATGATTTGCACATGCTTTCAGCAGTCACAGATGCAAGGATCCTCAAAATACATTTTCAGAGGCAAATGTTTGGGCGATCACATTATTCTTTCTCCTGGTTTAAATAATCTGTCTCAATATTTCAGAAATTGCTAAATTTATGTTGATGAGCTGAACACACAGTGCTAAACCAAGCACATTACATAGTCAGATGACTTTTTAAAGTAACAAGTAACCTTGCACAATGCTTAGCTTACTGAAGTAAAAATACCTGCATTGTTATTATTCCAGCACCACTGGGTCTAAGGCAAGAAGCACACGTACCGAGTCCTTTGCAGGGCTCAGTCACAGAGCCAAGCTGAAAAGAGTGAGCTGTGTGGAATCTGGTAACAGAAACCTATAAATAAATGTCAATTTGGCTAAACATATTTATAAAACAGAAGAAAATGATCACAGACATCATGCTTATTTTCTAATTCATAGTTTAACTCTTTTTTGCACAGTTTAATGACATTGGAGTTTTCTGACAAAGGAAAACTCCAGGGGCCTCATGTATAAACAGTGCATACGCACAAAAATGTTGCGTACTCCCGTTTCCACGCTCAAATCACAATGTATAAAACCTAAACTTGACGTAAAGCCACGCACATTTTCACACTAGTTAAAACCCTGGTGTACGCAAGTTCTCCGCTCGGTTTTGCAAATTGGCGGCACCCAGCATCAAAGCAGTGCTTTTGTTACAGTGTGGTTTCCCTTTCTTTTTTAGATCCACATCCCTGACACAGATTTATCAAATACACTGAAATTAACCGCATATTGTTTATTAGTTTAAGGCATCTGATTGTAATTAATCTGTAACAATATAATGGTCCACTGAATGGCCAAACTATTCCAAATATCATAGCTGCTTTAGCGTTGTTCCTCTCACTGCACCTTCTTCTTCTTCTTTCAGCTGCTCCTGTTAGGGGTTACCATAGCGGATCATCTTTTTCCATATTACTCTCACTGCACCACTCAGACTATTTATCCCACTGTATCTGAGTGTGGAATCACAGCTCTACAGCAGCTGATAGGAAAGAGAATTATCAGTATAAAGCATCAGTCACACGCTGCCTCAGCCATGTGCACATTCTATTAAACTGCTCTCAAACGACAAGCATTTCAGAGCCTTTCCTGTACGGACCTTGCAGTTCAGCAACAGTTTCATCCCAAGAACTACAGTGCTCCTTGTAGAACTGTTTGTAATTATTAGTACAATTACCTAACTATAAACTTGTGATACAGTTATAATATTGCCCAACCTGAGCCACTTTATAAAGCGCCTATTTACATATGATGACAATATCACTTTTAAGATGAAATGCAGTAAAATATGTTTATTACATTATACAGATAAAATATTAACATCATTTAAATAATCTATACTGTTAATAATTAAACATGCCTCACGCTGTATTCTTTCTGGGGCTGCTGTGACCCTGAATGGATAGATGGAAAAACATGTACTACGAAGATATTTCAATGTTTCTTAAAAGTTTTGAAGAATCAGTGTTCTAAGCTTACAGATGGCTTAACATCTATTACAGAGTTGATTGTGTCACGATTGGGTACTTGGAGTAAGAAAAGGAAGGACAGGAATTGGAGGTTAGTACATTTGAAAGAGACAGTACTGCTGCAATAAATTATTTAATCGAAGGTCGCGACCGACACAGCAAGCATCTTGTGGGAGGCAGGAACAATCTCTTGACGAGGCGCCAGTTCGTCACTATCACTGCGCCACCGTATTCCAATGTTTAATACATGCTTTATTATCATGAAAATGATATCAAGTATACATCTCAGAATTGTAATTATTCAGAGAGCTGTAATATCACGAATGTAATGGATTCTGTGTCCTGTCGGAGGAAGAGAAAGCCAGTTTAAGAAGCATGTAGTGATTCACACACATACAGCACATAGAAGAACAAATACAAAACAAAGCATTTAACGTGCTACTTTAGTTATGATTGGATTTGAGAAACTAGTAAGTTAAACGATTTTAAGATGAAGTTTATGACGTTCTACTTTAATGACAAAATAAACTACGTGATTAAAGTGGAAATTTCGAAATTATACTTCACATTTCAAGCTTTTTTCTCACTGTGTCCCTATTTTTTTTCTTTTCTCTGTATCCTAATAAGCTTTCATATGACACTCAGAAGGTGGGCTACGACTTGCCTGTTCATGGCGACTTTGATATCTGACAACTTCTTTTTTATTTCGGGCACTGTGCGACTTTGTGAACTTGAGCTTTCGAGTTTCTTCAACACTCTAAGTCACACGATCAACTTCCTTTTGTTGTTAATACCACTGTTTAAACCAACAAATAGTACGTTTTTCCTTGCCTCCACTTGGTATTTGCTGAAATTCTTCTATTTTCCCGGTGCTTTTTCCATTGTCTTTTCACAGAACGCTGAGCTTAAGGGTTATTTATATTGATTTGCATATTCAAAGAGGCATAATTCTGGGAGGAGTTTGGGGTGGGGCAGCAGACGCATATGTTACTTTTCACATTGACCAGGATTTATGTAGCGGAAGAATGTGAAAGTTGGCAAATGCACAGATTTATGCATCTGGATTTTTTGTACGTACGAACATTTCCGCTTTTGTCCATACGCCATGTTTTAGTGTGAATTCTACGTATGGCATAATGCATGAGGCCCCAGAAGATTACTTACCGATGTAAATGCAGATTTTTAAAAAAACCATGTTTCTCCCTTGACCAGGTTATTCACTTTAATCCCACAATAAACTGTTGAATTAAGTTGGTTATTAGGAAAGACAGGGTGTACAATAAACAGCAAGTATTAACTCTTCAGTATTATCTACATAATTGGAAAATTACATTAAACCCACACAGGCCCTAGGGTGTCACATATATATATTTACAATCTATGAACATCACATATAAAAATTAAATGAGCTGGGTGGTGGTCTCCCATGGAGATTTAAGCCAGCAATCAATCATACATATGATCAAGGGGAGTGATATAATGCATGAGTAACTGCGTACATGTGTTGCATGGAAGAGCATTTTTCTATAAAACTGGCAGATAAACATTTTGAACAAAAATGGAAGATGTGTGTAAATAACAAAACAAAACAAAAAGAGTGTAAAAAATGAGAGAGATGAAAATCATCATAGAGAGAACAAGAGGGTCAAAAAAAATACATGCCAGAAAAAAGCACAATGTTAAACTTCAGGTTCTTTAGAGTTTTGATATCTGCAAATGGGATAAGGATTTGAACTCAAAATCATTCTTTTATCCCGTTGATTCAATTACACATGGGTCACAGCCTCAGAGGCCATGCCCCTACCAATGCTGGAAGCCAACCAAATGATGAAATTGAACAATGATAGCATTTATGGACCCAAAATCATAAAAATCATGACAAGCATGAGGTAATGCTGAAACTGAAAAATATCCGGGATTACTTTTTCTTGTATATTGCCCCAGAGCACAAACTTAGGTTATCCTGATGGTAGATCTGCCCATTAGTTACAGAGAAATGATTCTGCTGCACATACAATTCTGCTAACTTGTACCTTTCATCATGATTACTTTCAATATAGATACAGTATTTCAGGAACTTTCAAACACTCAAATTAAATAAAAATTACAATAAAAACAGCACCACTCATTTTGATCTAATGTAGTTTAAAAATGACAATTATCCACCTTATAAAAGGACAAGTGTGTGTGTGTTTATGTCTGGTTGCTGTGCCTCTGTTATATGGCATTTGTTATAGGATTTATAAAAGTAGTGGTAGTTGTTGTGATGCGTCATCCGTTGGAATGAAAAATGCAATGCATTTTATCACTATATGCATTACAAAATATATTCCAATAGATGGTACACTGAAAATATTAACACTGAATATGCTAAGGTCTATGTTGGTTACTTAGATTTCAACCTGTCTTAGATGAGTAGCACAGCTAGTATTTTACAATTGTACTGCTTACATGAGGATGTACTTTTTCCCTGTGCTCTGTCCCTTTAAATGTGTACTGGCATGTCATTAAATAAGAGAGGGTGAGACATTCGTTGCCATCACGTCACCATTAAAGGGTAATCAAACAGCCAGCTGAGCAAGCTGAGGAGAAACACAAAGCAAAAACAACACTTTGTATTGATCTTGTTCAGTTGTTCACTGCAATAACACTTAGACCTAAGGATCATCTGCTCTTAGTACTGTACTATGTAGTCTGGTCTTGATTCATAGCTAGTATCGTTCTATCTCATATCCACTGCAACTGACCCAAGGAAATAGCTAGCTCTCTTCAACTATTTATCTGATGCTATACCTGCCTTTGGCCTAGCAGTTCATTAGATAGATAGATAGATAGATAGATAGATAGATAGATAGATAGATAGATAGATAGATAGATAGATAGATAGATAGATAGATAGATAGATAGATA